>JAVLUX010000001.1:51411957-51436957 GCA_032164185.1 Moxostoma hubbsi
ACTGAAGGTGGATTTGCTAAATGTATAACACAATATATACATTGTCAATATATAATATTTTAACTTAATGTATTACATACATCTAATTGAGTCTGAGTAATGGATGTTGTAATGTGACAAATCTAGAACTGTGTCTAGTTCTGCAACAGTTTTGAAACAATTACAGTAAGTCGTCGCCCATAGTGAGGTGTCTTTGTTTACACAGAGTTTACAAAGTTCACCGTTGTCCAACTAGTTCACCATCATTCTCTGATGGTTCCACTTTCTAATATGTTTGTCAGGAAACTGAGAGCCAAAATATATGCCCTGCATAGTGCAGTGTCCTCAACGTTTGCGGAGAGGGGGTGGATTCCCCTGAGGATAACATCAAGCCAAATGGCTGGTCAGCCAATAATGGCAAAGAAAAGTAGGACAGAAGGCATCATTATGACAATGAAACACTACTCACAAAACTGATTAAGCAAAATATATACAACAAAAGTAAGTTTAAACATTGTCCTCTCCCCATTCTTAATACACAAGCAAAATAAAAAAAGATGTATGAAAAGAATAACAATGGTAAATACACACTGTAAAAAATTAACTTTCAATTAAAAATAAATAAATAATCATTTTTAAAATTAAAAAAATAAGACATAAGATATAGTAAAAAAAAAAAAAAAAAAAGACTGTTGGTCTTACTCACTTTGCTATGGTGATTTGAACTTGCCATTGAATAATTGTTTTTTTTTTTATTATTCTGACTTTATACCTCACAATTCTGACTATATTTCTCACAATTGCAGTCTTATAACTTGCTGTTTTGCATGGTGGCTGTCAATGTATATTTAAGAGTTAATTAAATATCTGTTAATGTGTGTGTCTGCATGAGTGTGTATTGAGCAGACGGCACACGAGTGTGATAGCTGGGCTCTTAGTGGCTTGTGAAGTTTGCTGGTGATTGGTTTTGTCTTGATGTGTCATGAGCAGCTGACTGCATTGTTCTGTGTGGACTGAGCAGTATGTCATAGAAAAGTATGCAAAAATGCATTACTCCCATTAAAAGATGTTTGATAGTGCTGTTTGTTAACTATTACTCATATTAAGGGTTAGATATTTGAACAAACCCCTTACGCTAATCACTAAGCATACAGTATGTTCAGCCATAAATAATACTTCAAACACTGAGGTTTATGGAGATGTGTACTATTACTTTACAAAGCAATCAGATTCACATTTTCGCTTGGCAGTCGATAATACGAGCAAAAACATTTCCATAGACTTACATAGAAGGAAGGACCATAGCAACCACCTAGTAATGTCCTAGCAACCATCCAAAAAACCCTAGCAACCACACAGTAATGCCTTAGCAACCATCGAGAACACACTAGGAAACACAGAGCAATACCATAGCAACCACCCAGGCCACCCTAGCAACCACCCTGAAAACCCAGCAATTAATGAGAACACCCTGGCAACCACTTAGCAATGCTCAAGCAACCACTCAGAACACACTAGCAACCGCATAGCAATGTGCTAAAACCACTTAGAACACCTTAGCAACCTCATAGCAACGCCCTGGCAAACACTCACAAACACTTTCTCACACCTTTCTTTCATTCAGAAAATTTTATTTGATATTACTATTTATTATAATTTATTTTCATTATTTATTATATTTACATTAATATTTTTATTTGCATGGCCGTTTTCTTAAATATAACAGTTAAAAAACAATAATAATACATCAAACGGATATATATATATATATCCGTTTGATGTATTATTATTGTTTTTTTTAACTGTTTAAATGTATTTCATTGTCTTGACTGCACAATAAGTGTCTAAATAGCAAATAGCAGATAATTTAGTTAGGAAGTTAGTAAATCTTTTTATTTATTTTATTTGTTGGTCGGTGGATTTTTTGATTGGTTGCTTAATTAATTATTAGTTGCTGGGAGCTCGCTGCTACAGTAGTTCTCCATAAAAAAGAAAAGAGCCGCCAGGCTGTCAGACCACAATTGCCAACAAATCTAATCTCACTATAAACCAGTTTATGCAAGCAAGCAATACTTTCGTCTCTGTTCATCAATTTAAGTTCATCTACTTTTGTCCTCTTCTAATATACCAATAAACAAGACAGCATGAGCTGAATGTTTAAAACCTAAAGCTGTGTTTTAGGGCCACTTTAGGGATCTTTTGTCCTGCAAATCCACTATTGGGGGTGAAAAACTTGGAGCTTTTGAAATGGAAACTTTTTGGCTTGACGTGATGTGACACAGATAGCAGAGTAAACAGAGTGTGATTAGGCTGCCATCCTAACTTTGCACATGCTAATTTAAGATTAACACCTATCTTGCTGACTATGCTGACTTCTTAAGAAGTGTCTTTGGGGAAGATTCAATCTAAATCAACAGGTTAAATGTCGGGGAAACACCTTTGCAAGTAGTTTATTTAACTTCCTGTATGCTCAATGGGAGACTTTACTATTAATTCCTAAATTATTGACATTAAAACATTAAAAATACAGTATGTCTTCAGGGTAAATGATCTGCCTGTTGAACTAGACAGCAATTACACAGGATTTTACAAGGTGTTAAGAGACACCTTGTGGTGGAGCAAAGAACTTCACCAAGGAGTGTTCAACATGATTGTAGGGAGTTGGGGTAAAACACTTCAGGAACGTTGACATGCCCTGCAGTGTGATTTGCTATACTCCATCTAAATCATTATATAATTATTATGCATGCAGCTTCTATGACCTTATGTTGAAGGAAAAGCACACCCACAAAAAACATTGTTTACTCAGCATGTATATCCTCATGTTGCTCCAAACCTGTTTGACTGTATGACATGACTCATATAAATATGAAAATATCTCTTTAATGGAGTGACTACAGGGAATATTTAACTAAAGAAAAATTATTTGTCATGAGAAGGACCATGAAAAATTTACTAATAAAGGCAAAACTTAAAAACACATAAAAATGGGTGTCCAGTTACAGGGCCTTAAAAAAAAGTACTTTCCTTTTACGGTCATATAAATTCTACCCTAAAAGGTTATTTAAAAAAAATTATTGTTCCCTATCTGTCACTCACTCAACGTTGTGTCGATGTAGTGACACTAGGGGTCGCTCTTGGGAGCCCCAAACACCTTTGATCATTTGAGAAAATGCCAATGGGAATTGGAGAGTGGAATATGCATGCCAATCCCCCGGACATACGGGCATAAAAGGAGCTGGCTCACAACCACTCATTCAGATTTTTTCTTCGGCGCAGAGTGGTGTTGAGCAGCGAGTTCCACTGCCATTCCATTCACCTCATTGAGAAGCGTATGCTGTTGGATAAACGATGCATTTTAGTGGCTTTCTTCCCCTCTGAGCGATTGATGCAGGTTACGCCCCTGGGCGAATCGACAGCTAAGAGAGTATATATTCTTGCATAAAAAAAGAGCGCATTGACGGACAGTGTCTTTTTAAATATGACTTTTTGGTCTGTGTGTAATTCCTGGGTGCAGTCACTATCTCTCCGCCTCTGACGGCCACGAGCGCTGCCTTACGTGTCTGGGCCGTAGTCACTTTGAGGCAGCGTTCGAGGATGGTTTGTGTTCCCACTGCGAGAACATGACCAAGGCAATGTTGCTGTCATGGCTTTCCTTCTTCTGGGGTGAAAGCCACTCCAGCCGCTCCCCACCCTGGGACTTCTACCTACGGGTACAAGGCCGGGTTGGTTATCACTGAGGGCGATTCGGGGACTCCAATGGGAGTGGTTCCGCTGGGTAACCCCCCACGGACCTCCCATTCTCCAGCATGCTCGATTGCCCTGGTCGAGTTCTGGGATGAGACAGGCTGCTTGCCTCAGGGCGAGTTTGATGTCTCTTTCAGGGCTCGTGAGAAGAAAGAGCTCTCGATCACAGCATCGGAGAGCGGGTTGGTGCAGTCGGGTGTGGCCGCCCAGTCTGAGGCCGACACAGAGCTGACCGCCATGCTTGCCGGGCTGGAGTGGAGTGTCCGGGACCTTGTCTCGGCTCCTCAGCGCAAAACATGAATGAGTGGTTGCAAGTCATCTCCTTTTATGCCCGTATTTCCGGGGGATTGGCATGCAAATTCAACTCGCCAATTCCCATTGGCCTTTTTTCAAAAGATCAGAGGTGTTTGGGGCTCCCAAGAGCGACCCCTATTGTCACTACATCGACACACTCCATCAGGGAATGGAGGTTTCGACAGTAACCAAGATGGTCACATTATGCATAAACTAGTTTGTTTAGCCATTTGTAAAATTTAAATAGCTATATATGAACAAGAAACTTATTTATTCTTTTGTTTTTGAATGTGATCGTGAAAGTGGAAATTTATAGTAAAAGGACTATGATCTGTTTTTCTTCAGAAGAAATGGATTTAACCACTGGAGTCTTAAAAGTAATTTTTGATCAAATCTAGACAGGCCCCATTTACAGCAGCATCACTCCAACACCTTATCCTTGAGTAATCATGCTAAACTGCTAAATTTGTTACTAGAAAATCACTTGCCATTATATCAAACACAGATGAAAGCTATTTGGTTCATACAATGAAGCTTAACATTGTTTTTGTGTTTGTTTTTGAGTTGCCACATTATGCAATAGACTGGCATGTCTTAAGGTCAATATTAGGTCAAAAATGGCAAAAAAGAAACAGCTTTAGCTAAAAACTCGACAGTAAATCATTGTTTTGAGGAATGAAGGCTATACAATGCTTGAAATTGCCAAAAAACTGAAGATATCACACAAAGTTGTACACTACAGTCTTCAAAGACAAAGCACAACTGGCTCTAACAAGGACAGAAAGAGATGTGGAAGACCAGATGTACAACTAAACAAGAGGATAAGTACATCAGAGTCTCTAGTTTGGGAAATAGACGCCTCACATGTCCTCCGCTGACAGCTTCATTGAATTCTACCCGCTAAACACCAGTTTCATGTACAACAGTAAAGAGAAGACTCAGGAGGACTTATGGGAAGAATTGCAAAGAAAAAGACACTTTTAAAACAGAAAAACAAAAAGAAAAGGTTTGAGTGGGAAAGAAACACACATTGGACAACAGATAATTGGAAAAGAGTGTTACGGATCTTAACCCCATTGAGGTTTTGTGGGATCAGCTAGACTGTAAGGTGTGTGAGAAGTGCTCGACTAGACAGCCTCATCTATGGCAAGTGCTACAGGAAGTGTGGGGTGAAATGTCACCGGAGTATCTGGACAAACTGGCAGCTGGAATGCCAAAGATCTGCAAAACTGTCCTTGCTGCACATGGAGGATTTTTTGATGAGAACTCTTTGAAGCAAGTTTTAAGATGAGAAAATGAGAAGTTAATGGTCACCCAGCCTCAACTTCCTTTGTGTAAAGTTTGTGTCAGTGTCTCAATCTCTGTAAAGAAGAGTTCATGACAGTTATGAGTGCAGTCATGATTCTGCAGTACAACGTCAGCACTGTTCATTCTCCCACAGCAAACACTCTGTCAGCATACCATACCAACTCTCTTTTAAATATACAAATACTTGAAGGTACCACACCTTCACAAACCCTCCTCAAGCAATACAAGTAAACAGGATAGCTTTAAATGAATAGAAATTGGTTACTGAATTTGTGATCAATGAAGCAAAACTTGCTGTTCTTTGATACATTTATCACAATGCCTTAAACTATTTTAAACTGTCTTTTATGTCAACTGTGTTTAATGTATTTGTATAATCAGCAATTGCTTCTTCATTTGGTTATTTGCCAACTTTGACTTTTATCAAATAGAGGATTTCGGAAGGGTAATTATAGTTTGGAAAGAATTAACAGTGCCATTATCTTTCACCAGTAGTGTGGCCTGGGAACATCTGTGGCCCCCTGAGGGTCTAAGAATCCATGCAGTCTCTCTCTCCTATCATCTTTGACACACATTAGTGCTGACAACGGCGTCATAGCCCCTCCTTTGGGCCGTGATCCCACACACAGTTGGGACAGTTCGTGGGACAACAGAAGCATGCACCAGTACACTGGACCTACAATAAGTACTGAGAATGCCATACATCTTTAGTCACATGCTAATTGTTTTCCAAATTTTGTTTCATGTAGGCGGTCATGACACAGGCTGCCAAAATTCAAAATCTCTCTTCTAAGAAATCATCATTACTCGTGTTTGTTATGGCAATATTAACTCCTTTTTACTATAAATCTCCACCTTTGACCAGCCTCGACCAGTAGATGGCTATACGGACGAAGAATGGGAATCGCCAAAAAAACAAAAGAAGAAGAATGTGAAAAGGAAAGCGAAAGTGGAGGTTTATAGTAAAAAAGGACTTAAATATTGATATAATATTGCTTCTGAAGATACAGTATGGATTTAACCAATGGATTTACTTTTCTGCAATGTAATTTTTGGAGCTTCAAAGTTTGGCCAGCATTATTTGCATTGTATGGACCTTCAGAGCTGAAATATTCTTCTAGAAATCTTCATTTGTGTTCTGCAGAAGACACATCTGGGATGGCATGAGGTTGAGTAAATGATCAGAATCTTTTTATTTTTGGGTGAACTCTCCCTTCAATGTTTTTGTCTTTAGGCCCCCAGTGAGCAAGCCAAAGGTGAAAGTTGGGAGAAACCAGACTCAGCTGGGGAAGCCGGTTCTCCTACTGGCTTTTAGCCAATAAACAGCCACCTAGCAACCACTGAGATCAACCTGGCAACCGTCTACTGCAGCAATACACTAGCAAAAATCCAGAACACCCAAATATTATGAAGTAATTATGAAATTTTTCCCACTTATATTTTGTTATCTAAAATCTAAACATGTAGTTTATTCTTCCATGTCCCTTCATTGTCTGTTTAAAGAAAGAGTCCGTTTTGAGAGAAAAATTATTCTTTTATTTTTAAAATTTGTTAAATAGACAAAAATACATCAAAAGAGACTTCTGATATCTGAACTAAGTCTCTCTACTCTTTACAAATAAAGACAAGAATTGGGATAAATTGGGAAAACCTTAAAACATATGACATATGATATGTAGCAGAACATTTGAAACACATATGATTTGTGTTGTATATTGCATAAATGTATAACATATCATGTATAATCTAATAGCAAGTGATGCATTGAAAAAATAGGAAAAATAGGAAATAACCTTTAAATAGCAGAGATGAATGAATCCAAATGTCTTTTCAATCTCCACGTTCATAAATGGACGACCAAGCCAATAAAAGAATGATTTGCAAATGTGACTTAACGCAGGTTAGAATTAATAAATGTTCAGTTAGATATTTAGAGTGGAAATGAAAACAAAAGATTTGTGACTGTTGTGAAAACTGGATCAAATATAAATAACCATGCATGCTAGTATTAGATATGATGACATTTTAGGATAATGATGCCAGTTTAAATAAATATGTGAGACTAAAACAGCGATTTAGACCTTTTAAAATTATTTTATCTAAGAGAGGAAGCTAAAATTGTGGTTACTTTGTGTCAGACAACCAGGATGGAATTCAAATGGCCATTGTAGGTTCCAGTGAGATTGAAATGAGTTGATTGAATTTAGCACACAATGGGTCATTGACAAGGTTTCTGTCCATAGAATCAGATTGTTTGTACAATGAGATCGTTTCTGATCACATAAATCATTTTTGCATATGCAAATAACATACACCATGTTTGCTTTTTATGTCGATAAACAGTGTTAGTTTTAACATGCACAGAAAATAAAGAAAATGCAGTTTATCTTTGTAAATAGAATTACACGTTCACGTTCATTTTTCTATCTTATGCCTCATCATACAACTCCAACACGTTTTACTTCTTTGGAAAAACAAAACAACTTCTTCCCTCCCCTCAAGAACACATAGCACTTGCTAAACAGTGAATATCTTTACACTTACTTCTGCTCTCACTAAATACATACATGAGGATTCGACCATGTTTCATGGCATAATTTCTTTAGAATTACAGTATTAACTTTAGGGTCAACCTCATAACCACATTGGAAATGGGAGTTAAACCAAGGGTGATAATTACTTAAACTTGGGTCTACGGTGTCAGCACAAGATATAGGTGAAGGGTGTACTTTTTCAATATTAAAATAATCCATTGGTGGGATGATTTCACATAAAGTGTAAATACTACGGCTCTGTGGTGCTTTAATCAGGGTCAATGGTGACAGTTTGGGGTGACACTATCTGTTTGACGACCAGTAGATGTGTTTGGCAAAGCTGTTTGAAAACATTCATTATTTTCGCAATTCCATTTGATGCCACTAAAGGCGCAAAGATGACACATTTCACCTTTAATATTCCCACTCAACTGGTTATAACATTCAAATATCCATTCCTATTCACGTGGTTGTCAATGTTTGTGGCAAAGATGACCGATCAAAACAAAGACTGGGTTTTATTTGGCCTTCTCGGGCGCCACAGGGTCCGTTTGCACTCCGGCATCCGAATGGCGTTTTTGGCCCTGCGAGACATACCAATGCATAACGCAATATTAGTCATCCTAACTAGCAAGGAAGTGTTTATTTATTTACTTGTTCGTAAAGGTGCCCGAAGCACAACACTTCGCAACCTGTCTGACAACTGGTCCTTTATTTACTTAAGTATCAACAATGGATCTTGCTTCAACATGTCCTATTTAAGATCAGTTTTGGGAAAGTGAATGCTTAACAGTATTTGTGTGCTGTATTTGTGTTTGTATATTGTGTGTTGTGATTATTTAGTTTTCATGACACCTTTTGTTTCATATGAATGACATACAAGGATCATCCCACTTAAATTGCCATAATTGTGTACAAGTACACCGATCAGCCACATCATTAAAACCACTGAAAGGTGATGTGTATAACGTTGATGATCTCGTTGCAATGGCACCTGTCAATGCAATATATTAGACATTAAGTGAACAGTCAGTTTGTGAATTTCATGTGATGGAAGCAGGAAAAATGGGCAAGTGTAAGGATCCGAGCGACTTTGATAAGGGTCAAATTGTGATGGCTAGACTACTGGGTTAGAGCATCTCCAAAACAGCAGGTCTTGTGGGGTGTTCCCAGTATGCAATGGTTAGTACTTACCAAAAGTGGTCCAAGGAAGGACAACCGGTGACCCGGCGACAGGGTCATGGGCACCATTGGCACATTGATGCGCGTGGGAAGCGCAGGCTAGCCCATCTAGTCCGATCCCACAGAAGAGCTACTGTAGCACAAATTGCTGAAAAACTTAATTCTGGCCATGATAGAAAGGTGTTAGAACACACAGTCAATCGTGTAGCCGCAGACCGGTCAGAGTACCCGTGCTGACCCCTGTCCACCGCCGAAAGCGCCTACAATGGGCACTTGAGCGTCTGAACTGGACCATGGAACAATGGAAGAAGGTGGCCTGGTCTGATGAATCAAGTGGAAGGCTGGGTGCGTGTGTGTCCTTTATCTGGGGAAGAGATGGCATCAGGATGCACTATGGGAAGAAGGCAAACCGGTGGAGGCAGTGTGATGCTCTGGGCAATGTTCTGCTGGGAAACCTTGGTGTTGACTTGGCCTCCAAATTCTCCAGATCTGAATCTGATGGAGGATCTACGGGATGTGCTGGACCAACAAGTCCGATCCATGGAGGCCCCACCTCCAACTTACAGAACTTAAAGGATCTGCTACTAACGTCTTGGTGCCAGATACCACAGGACACCTTCAGAGGTCTTGTGGAGTCCATGCCTCGATGGGTCAAAGCTGTTTTGGTGACATGAGGGGGACCTACACGATTTTAGGCAGGTGGTTTTAATGTTGTGGTTCATCAGTGTATATATTTATACACATAGTGGATTTATTTTTATTTTGAAACATATAAAATAAAGAAACATTATGATGCAATGTGAGTATGCAGTATTTAATATTCTGCACTATTTCTTGAAGACTACTTAAATATGCAAATTTGTGAAATTCAGCATGTTATCTAGCCAAAAGCATTTTGCCAAAAGCATTTTCACATTTGGTCTCAGACGTTTGATCTCCATTGTATATGTATTTTATAACACAAGATATTTTTTTATTAAGAGGAAGTTTTCAAAAATATTGAAACATAGATAAAAGTTACATTTCACATTAGAAGATTTCATGTAATATAAAATTTCATACATTAATATAAATTAAGTGTGATATTTTTGTGTCCAGTTTGATTGAATTTTATTTAAATGGTGTAACTGCATTCAACATACATTATTAAAGCACAAAAATAGTTCTTGTCTGTATAGAATAGATGTAGAGTTTGATAAATGAGGCCACCTAGTGGACATGATCAGGCTTGTGCTTTTTTTGAATTATTTGACCTCATTTATTACTTTGATGACCTCGAAGATCATTCATTCATGTTTTAAGATTAATAGCCAGCCAACAATACGAAAATAATCAGGATGGTTAGATATCATATTACAAAACGTTTCACAGACTGCAAATGCTCACAAATTTGTCCTCATTCTTGTCTAATCTCTGGATTTCTACTTAACCATGTTTTTGAAGAACAGCTGCAGGGAGTTCCTCTTCTCTAGTTTGGGAGGGATGCTGGGCGAGGCGTTATCTGTACTTGCCACTGATTTGATGTCCGGGGCTGGTGTCGGAGCGGCTGGTTTTGGCTCCTCTTTGGTCTTCCCGGCAGGAGCAACGTCTGCCACGGTGGGTGCAGCTGGAGTCTCCTTCTTGGGCTCTGGAGCCTTGAGTTAATATACATTAAGGGTGATTATTGAACTGCATTTTCATTTTATTGATACAACCTGATATGCTATATATAATTATACCTAAATATTATAATATATCAAAACAGAACCATAAAATAACATTGAAAAATACAATAATCTCTAATTATACAATGATGCACATACTTTATATACTGTATATATTAAGGAATATTAAGGAAATGACCAAAATTTCACAAAATGTATCTATATTTAGAGGACATAACTGTCTATATAAATAATATAATATATTAGAACAGAATATTAAAATAACATTTAAATATATATTCATATTATATAATTACTAAATAATAAATTTATTACAAATATTTATTGTATATATATATATATACAATAAATATTTGTAATAAATGTATTATTAAGTAATTATATAATAAAATATATACAAAATATTTAGAAGTCACTTTGGATAACTGCATTGTGATTAAAAAATAAATAAAAATAATCGAACATATGGCAGTACGGGTATTTAGCAAGAATTACATTTACTTTCCTGTTAATAACAAAAATAGAGCCATACGGTACATACACTACCAGTAAAATGTTTGCACATACTTAAAATAATAATATTAATAATATATAATAATATTCATATATGAATAATCAAATTTACAGTATATATGTATATATATTTATATAAACTGCATATTTGATTATTAATATATTTTATTAATTTATTATATTTAATTTAATGCACTTAATTTGATTATTATATATTAATTTGATTGTTTATAATATATGTTTAAATTTGATTATTATATATTTAATTTGATTGTTTATAATATATTTTAAATTTGATTATTATATATTAATTTGATTGTTTATAATATATTTTAAATTTGATTATTATATATTAATTTGATTGTTTATAATATATTTTAAATTTGATTATTATATATTAATTTGATTGTTTACAATATATGTTTAAATTTGATTATTATATATTTAATTTGATTGTTTACAATATATGTTTAAATTTGATTATTATATATTTAATTTGATTGTTTATAATATATGTTTAAATTTGATTATTATATTTTTGACTTAATATAAACAAAGAAGCTCAAGTATATGATACATTACATTTTTTTTTTTTTTTTTTTGCATTTTTTAGACTACATAATTCTTCTATTATTTGTTCCATTGTTTTGAAGATTTTACTATTACTCTTAAATATGGAAAATAGTAGGCCTAATAATAAAAAATGAATATGTGTTTACAAAATTTTGAATGGTAGTGTATGTCAACTATTAACTTGATTAATAACTGTCACTAATATGAAGCCTTTTAAAATCAATAAAAGCTGGAGTGTCAGGGAGCAGATATTTGACAACACAAGTAAGTATGTCAGATGCAAAGCTCAGCAGTGCAACAAAAATCAATCAGTTTGGTTAATGGGAAAATGGCCTTTGTATATTGCCATTTACCGATCCAGCAGCAATGAGGGAGACTCTGGCGGCAACGTTGGACGCGGCTGCCTGGATCCTAGTGCTCATTTGGCCTAGCAGTACCTCAAATTCACACAAACCTGTTATTGCATGCAGTTCTCTATAGCAAACGTATGATGGTCATTAATCTGACATCTGTTTACCTTGGGTTTGAACATTCGAAAAGTCGACTTTTTCTCTTGTTTCTTCTCCTCTGGTTTGGGCGCTGGAGGTTCTTCGGGTTTGGCGGCAGCCTCAAGGGTGCTGGTCTTAGATGCGTCTACCTGCTGTGTTTGAGAAAGATAAGGAACAGGCTATAGATATAACAGAAGTCAAATGAACTGAGTGACACTTTAAGAAGATAGTGGAAGGATTGCAAGGCAGCATGTGAAGGAATAATCAGCAGAGAGCTTGAAACAGATTACATTTCATCTATGAATGGAGAAGCAAATGTTCTTGGGGCCCTTATAACTGTGCATGTGCATGAAGTGCCACTTTCCATGAATAGGGTACAAACTGGAGTGGTGGTGGCGTAGTGGCCAGAGCACAGGGCTGCTAATCAGAAGGTTGCTGGTTTGAACCCCACAGCCACCACCATTGTGTCCTTGAGTAAGGCACTTAACTCCAGGTTGGTCCGGGGGGATTGTCCCTGTAATAAGTGCACTGTAAGTCGCTTTGGATAAAAGCATCTGCCAAATGCATAAATGTAAATGTTAAATCGGAAACTCTTAGTTAAAGTTTTGTTCATTGTCAACAAAGGGAAACCTCAGGAGGACACGCTAAATAATTTATTAAGTTATTATAAAATATTTTATATTATTTTATATGATCATTTTACATTTTTTATAATAAATGAATATGATAAAAAATATAATAAATAATATAATAAAATATAATAAACCTATTACTCTGAGTTTTTAATTTTTTTTGCAATAAACAGTGAATAAACACAAATACATTTTAAATTTAAATGTAATTTTTTTTAATTAATAAAAATAACATTTGATTTTGTTTCTTACAATTAAGTTGGTAACGGGGTTGAATGGTTGAGCTTGACGAATACTGGCGACATTTGGTGTAAAAACTGTGAAAATGGATAATTAGACAATATATAATTATAGTTTTTCCATCATGTTTGTTTTATTTCCGTACAATTTTTGGCAATTTTTTTTTTGGCAATGGATTGCAAACCAATTCGACCGATTAGAGATAATGTAAAACACTGATTTGTTTCCTATACATGGAAAGTGCCAAGTACAAGATGGAAGTAGTGAATGCATGATGTTCTTTAGGAAAACAGTCCCACCAGCATGCAGCCCACGAAGAGACAACCGATCAGCTGAATGTATTTACCTGCTGTACCTCAACAGGCTTTTTCTCTTCCATCACAACAGGCTGCAGGTAAGCAAATATTGGGCATTAATTTAGCGATAAACTATGGATCTTCGCACTCGTTCTTTCAGTTTAAAAATGACAAATACTGAGTCACTGCTTACACAAAGCCTGTAGCCACTGAATAAATCTGATGTAAGTTATGATGTGGTTGAATGGAGAGCACTGGAACCCAAAGCACATGGTTTAGTTGGCCGACTGTTGTGACATGAGGTAATGGCTGCTGTAAACATGATGTCACCATAGCAGACATTCAGTTCTTATTCATTATTTCTTGCTGATTGGATGCATGTAAAAACCTGCTTTTTTAATACTATAATATTCAATACAATCAGCTCTCTCACAATGGGCAAAATAATAGTAGCTCTGGATTAAATGAATTTAGCATGTCTTGAGTTATAAGAAACAATAATGGGATGAGTTCTGTGAGTTTAGAAATAGCCTTTGCTTTCATTTACCACATTTGATGTCTTAGCTCTGGCTCCACTGGTTGTTGCCACCTGAATCTTTGACACAGCCTTGCCTAGCAACACCTTAAATTCACATTACACTGTTATGGTGTGCCACATATGCTACATACAGTATATAATGTCAAGAATCACTTCTTGAGAAGTATATTATTGAAAAACTGTTACAGAAACAAGGATAAAAAGTATTTGGCACTTTTGGAAACTTAAAAATGAATGAATTGAATTGCATTGCATTAGATTACAAAATATCACACAAAGGGGTACCTGCAAACAAATGATGATAGTCCTTTTCTCAGGACTTTTCAGAGCCGTTTTTGCAATGACATTTAACCAACTGGCCAATGATGATTTTTTTGGGGATGTATGAAGTAAGGATGTATGACTCTCAAGTTCACACATGTGTCCAAGCAGAGTAACCACAGTAGTTCTTCTCACCGATATACTTTATTTAGGTTCATTTATAATTCCAAGCCAAAAAATAAATAAATTATATATATATGTGTGTGTGTGTGTGTGTGTGTGTGTGTGTATGTGTGTGTGTTTTAGCTTGAAACGATTATTAGAGCTATATTTCTTTCAAATAAATGGAATATATAAGGACAGATATGTCCTTAAAGGGATAGTTCACTCAAAAATTGTAATTCTCTCATCATTTACTCACATGCCATCACAGATATATATGATTTTTTTCTTCTGCTTAACACAAACAAAGAGTTCTAGAAGAGTATCACTTTATCTCTACATCTCTGTAGGTCCGTACAATGCAAGTGAATGGTGACCAAAACTTGACAGCTCCAAAAAGCACAGAAAGGCAGCTTAAAATTAATCTATATGACTCCAGTGGTAAAATTTATATTGTCAGAACTGATATGATATGTGTGGGTGAGAAACGGATCAACATTTAAGTCCTTTGTTCTGTAAATCTCCATTTTCACTTTCACATTCTTCTTCTTTTGTTTTTGACAATTTGCATTCTTCATGCATATTGCAACTTACTGGGCAGGAAGGAGAATTTATGGTAAAAAATGACTTTTTATATTGATCTGTTTCTCCCCCACACCTATCAATCACTGGAGTCTTATGGATTACTTTTATGCTGCCCTTGTGCACTTTTGGAGCTTCAAATTCTTTTTCACCTTTCACTTTCATTGTGAGGACCTTCACAGCTGAAATATTCTTCTAAGAATAATCATTTGTGTTCTGCTGAAGAAAGGAAGTCATACACGTCTGGGATGGCACGAGGAGTAAATGATGAGAGAATGATCATTTTTGGGTGAACGTTCGTCCCCTGAACTGGCACTGTCCCATATTTGGGACATTTTCCTGCTTTAATGCATTTTTTTATGTTTATTGTACTTTATTACCTTCAAACCCAAATTAAATTTGACAAACCTTATATCGTTTTAAAACTACAAGTTCGATATATATTAGAAATATGCCCAATGTGTTGCGATCTGAATTACGTCATTACAGTAATGTATTAAAATACTGAAAAAGTGGAAAACATGTGACATGTGATCAGTGTTACTCAACTTTTAAATCTTCTGGTTTTGACTGATCGGATGATGGCAGACAATTCCAGCATACCATCCATGGTAAGTGTCCACTACTGAAAATAAACTGCCATTTTATCGAAAACAGCGAAAATTTAGGAAAAAAATGACTGATCTTCCTTTGCTTTGCCATGTAATATATAATTTGCAATATATAGTGTGTCCTCCCTCATATGTGGTTTGAGTGGTGTTTCTGAAATTAGTTTTTCAGAAATTAGTTTTGTTCATTCTTGCAACAATGGAGCTTTGACGTCACTTGATGATTTCACTTGTACAATAATCTCCCAAGTGTCTTCTTTATAAAAGAGTCCAAAAATTATGTATATAGTTCCATGCATTCAGGAATTACAGGCATTTAACTTGAGTATGTCACTCTTGCAACAATGGAACTTTGATGTTATATTGTGACCACATTTGGTACTGCGCCTAGTCTATATTTGATATGCCATTTTATAATTTATTTACTTCAAAATTGGGACACACTTGGTTTGACATGTGGCTTTAATTTTCCATCATTATTTTGGTTGCCACATATATTTTTTATTAAGGAAATACAAGTTTAGAGCACTGCATATTAATTGCAATAAACTTAAACTATAAACATAAATAACTGTTTTAACTTGAACAATAATCTCCCAAATATCTTCTTTAAAAATAGACCAAAATTAGGTATGTAGTCCCAAGCATTCAAGAATTACAGGCAATTTAAAAGGTATGTCATTTTCTGATAAATGCTAAAAAGTAGGGGTGTCAGAAATAAATGGCAAATACTTGGTTTGGTATTTTGTTATTATAATACAAAGAAATTTTTACTTTATAAGTGTAGGTTAAGTGTCCAAATACTTTGGGGGGACAGTTTATGTGGTTTGTAGTAACCTGCAGGTACTCCTACCATTGTGGCAGCAGGTGTATTTTTACCTTTGGACGAAAGAGTTTGCTGAGAGTACTGTCTTTGGGTTTGGTCTTGGTCGAGCTGTCTCCTGCTTTTGTTGAAGCTGCTGCAGGCGTTTCCTCTTTCTTCACCGCTTTGCTTTCCATCTTAGGTGGTGCCGGGGGAGGGGGAGTAGGTGCCTTGGGTGCTTCCTGTACCATATAAAACAGTGTATTTCAAGCACAAAATGACGGTACCCATTTTAATCTACATACAGTATCAATATATCTGTATGTCTGTCTGTCTGCCCTTTATTGCACATTGCATGTCGTATATTTCTTATATTTTACATCATATAATGTTAGTCTATGGTGCCCTAGCTGATTAGGATAGTAATATAAAAAAAGAGGTTGAACCCTTGTATGTAGGGCCATGCACAGACATTTGGAGGGACAAAGGGACAGTTTCAAACTTTAAAAAAGTCAGTTTAAATAACAATAAAAATAAAGAAAAGTATTTATTATTAAAGACTTGCATTGGCTCTGCGATGTGATCGTTCACCTTATGAACTAGTGCACATTTTTAAAGCATTTGAACTTGCCCGAGTGTCAAGCAATAAGTCCCACTATATTTTTTCTTATTTAATTTTTTTTTAATCACACAGACAGTGTTGTACTATTCATCATAGAAAAATCCTTTTGATGTTGTGGATAAAAAGCATCAGAAAAAATGAATATATGCAAATAAGATTACTTTCTCAAGAGGGACAGGTCAGCCCAGGAGGGCAAAGGGACAGTGGCTTGGGCCAATGTAGCCACCCCCTGTGCATGTCCCTGATTGGACGGTCTTCATGCTCAAGTAAAGTAGTTTTTCTACAGCTTTGTTTATAAATAAAAATGTATAAAAAAATTACATTGCCAGGGTCAGATCACCTCTGTGGAGGATGTAGTGAAGTTAAAAGTGTTAAAAGTTCAAATGGGTCAAACTGACCCGTGAGTTCATCCAAGAGGAATAAAAAGTCTAAAATGGAAGGATGTGCTCACATTTGTTGATGGTGCTGGAGGTGTCTCCTTCTGTGACTGCACAATTAAAGAGACAAAACACACAAACAAACAAACAAAAAAATTATAATTACGACAGTCAATGCCAGGATTGACTGCCTGGAGATCTGTAGTGTAAGAGCTCTGATGACTGAGCGTTTTTATAACAGGTTCAGATGGGCCCAGGGGCCTTAACTTAATATAATAATAAAAAAATGATATTCATATATCCACACAGTACGTCATTAAATGCAGCAGACCTGAAGACTAATGAAAACAGGCCTGATTAACAGTATTTTGGGCCTTTTTTAACTATTGTCATCCCTATAAAAAAGTATGCATAACAGTCTTATGTAGTAATACATCTCTTAATCAGAAAGTGAGATCTCACGGTATATTGCCAGACTGAACAAAATATAATATAATATAATATAATATAATATAATATAATATAATATAATATAATATATATTGTATCGTATCATATGAGTAGTTTTGTGAGTGTCTAGTTGTATTACCTGGTCTTTTGAAGCATCAGGAGTAGCTTTGACTTCTTTGCTTGTTTTGGTCGGAGTGACCTTCACATGCAGAAAAGAGAATGGAGACACGGAAACATTAGAGTGACTATGAAAAAGCATCACAGTGGCATGCTGAAGTGTATATTGCTCCTTCAGGTACTCCATGTTAGACAGCTAGACCTATTCTTCTGCATGGAGGTGAAGGTATCAAGATGGAGACACCAAAAACATATCTCTTGTGAAGATAAAGCCTGCATGTCAAACTGAGATGCAGTTTTGACTGACTCGCTTTACCACAGGCACACAAAGGGCTTCCTAGCAGGGACCGTTCTGAACATGTTTCTCGTATTGAGTCAGCCATTGTCCTCTGGAGATGGCGTAGGCCTACCCGTGCTTTATCAGAGCACATCACAACTCCAAATGCACAGTCCTCCCTTGTAAGATCACATTATGCAGCAAACAAAAGGCTGTCACATTCTGACATGTCCAAAGACTTGATTTAGCAGTGTGCCACGGACAGTTGAGCAGATACCAGTTTAACAAATACTACTTGCTGGTGCAGCAATTTCAACTGTTTATATTTTAGTCAAATATACAAAAAAATGCTCCCTGTTATTCTCTCTAGGTTATATTCCATAATCACTGCACACTACATTTCATGTTGCTCTAACACAATTTTTACAAGTACTATTTACTTCATACCTGATTTTCAGTTTCATGTATTTCAACATAAACTGATGAAATGAATGGCACTGTAAAGTGTAAATGTCGCCTCAAAGAGAATAACTTAACACTTATGCCTCCAAATCATGCAAGGCTTTTAATGGCAAATTAAAATAATGGAAAATTGTACTTACAAGTGTTTTGAAAAAGTTCATAACTGTTTTTTCTGCTTCTTTAACGTCCTCTGATGGAAAAATGTCTTCGGCAACTTCCACAAGAATGGATTCGAGAGCTTTATCCTCTGGCTCAGGCTCAGGCTCTGTGCTTGTCTTAATGTCCACTGTTTTCTATAGACAAATCCAGAGAATTAGTGTTTCAACACTACAGATGATGTGCAATAGCTGCATTGACATACGGGCACAATTCCATCCATGCCTCTGCCTACTCAGGCCAGCAGCAACAATCATTCTTTTATTTACGCCTGTATACCCCTCTCACTCATTGATATTCAGCAATGTGCTGGACTTAAAGTCTGTGCGTACTTTTGCTAAAAAAATATATATATATATTTATATTATAAAATGTACCATATGTGGTTTGTTTGTTATATTTTGCTATTTTTTCTGTTTAGGCAATAGGGTTTAGAGAAAATAAAGTGATGAGTCACACAAAAATTCAAATTCTGTCATCATTTACTCACTTTGAAACCCGCATGACTTTTGTTTCCTCTGTGACATGTTAGGCACAATGTTAACCTCAGTCACCATTCATTTTCATTGCAACTTTTTAAGTAATTTTAAGTAATGACAATGAAAGATAATTGAGGCTAATATTATGACATCTAACATTTCTGTTGTGTTCCATTGTCGAAAAAAAGTTGACTTTGGATGAGTAAATGATGACAGAATTTTCCTTTTTGCGTGAACTATCACCAAATAGGCCAAATATCTCCTTCACATGTACACCGATATGAATAGAGTATGTAGCTCTTAAAAAAGGCTGTTAGTTTCATGCAAATGGAAACACATAATACAAATACTTCTGTTACAGGGTAATTATTTTGTCTGAAAGACAGTTACATAGACAAAGCAATTCTACAAACATAAACAATTAAACACTTTCTCACAAACTATTACACAGTTGGTAAAATTCACTGTCTCTGATAAGAGTCTGGTGCTCATACACTAAAGATGGTAAATAATGTATATGTACTCTATAGGACTGTAGAGCAGTAAAGAATGTATATGTACTCTATAGGACTGTAGAGCAGTAAACAATGTATATGTACTCTAAAGGACTGTAGAGCAGTAAATAATGTATATGTACTCTATAGGACTGTAGAGCAGTAAACAATGTATATGTACTCTATAGGACTGTATAGCAGTAAAGAATGTATATGTACTCTATAGGACTGTACAGCAGTAAACAATGTATATTTACTCTACAGGACTGTAGAGCAGTAAATAATGTATGTGTACTCTATAGGACTGTAGAGCAGTAAACAATGTATATGTACTCTATAGGACTGTAGAGCAGTAAATAATGTATATGTACTCTATAGGACTGAAGAGCAGTAAAGAATGTATATGTACTCTAAAGGACCGTAGAACGGTAAAGAATGTATATGTACTCTATAGGACTGTAGAGCAGTAAAGAATGTATATGTACTCTAAAGGACTGTAGAGCAGTAAATAATGTATATGTACTCTATAGGACTGTAGAACGGTAAAGAATGTATATGTACTCTATAGGACTGTAGAGCAGTAAATAATGTATATGTACTCTATAGGACTGTAGAACGGTAAAGAATGTATATGTACTCTATAGGACTGTAGAGCAGTAAATAATGTATATGTACTCTATAGGACTGTAGAGCAGTAAATAATGTATATGTACTCTATAGGACTGTAGAGCAGTAAATAATGTATATGTACTCTATAGGACTGTAGAACGGTAAAGAATGTATATGTACTCTATAGGACTGTAGAGCAGTAAATAATGTATATGTACTCTATAGGACTGTAGAGCAGTAAATAATGTATATGTACTCTATAGGACTGTAGAGCAGTAAATAATGTATATGTACTCTATAGGACTGTAGAGCAGTAAATAATGTATATGTACTCTATAGGACTGTAGAGCAGTAAATAATGTATATGTACTCTATAGGACTGTAGAGCAGTAAATAATGTATATGTACTCTATAGGACTGTAGAGCAGTAAATAATGTATATGTACTCTATAGGACTGTAGAGCGGTAAATAATGTATATGTACTCTATAGGACTGTAGAGCAGTAAATAATGTATATGTACTCTATAGGACTGTAGAACGGTAAAGAATGTATATGTACTCTATAGGACTGTAGAGCAGTAAATAATGTATATGTACTCTATAGGACTGTAGAGCAGTAAATAATGTATATGTACTCTATAGGACTGTAGAGCAGTAAAGAATGTATATGTACTCTAAAGGACTGTAGAGCAGTAAATAATGTATATGTACTCTATAGGACTGTACAGCAGTAAACAATGTATATGTACTCTATAGGACTGTACAGCAGTAAACAATGTATATGTACTCTACAGGACTGTAGAGCAGTAAAGAGTATATGTACTCTAAAGGACTGTTGAGCAGTAAATAATGTTTATGTACTCTATAGGACTGTATAGAGGTAAAGAGTATATGTACTCTAAAGGACTGTTGAGCAGTAAATAATGTTTATGTACTCTACAGGACTGTAGAGCAGTAAAGAGTATATGTACTCTAAAGGACTGTAGAGCAGTAAATAATGTATATGTTCTCTATAGGACTGTATAGAGGTAAAGAGTATATGTACTCTAAAGGACTGTTGAGCAGTAAATAATGTTTATGTACTCTACAGGACTGTAGAGCAGTAAAGAGTATATGTACTCTATAGGACTGTAGAGCAGTAAAGAATGTATATGTACTCTAAAGGACTGTTGAGCAGTAAATAATGTTTATGTACTCTACAGGACTGTAGAGCAGTAAATAATGTATATGTACTCTATAGGACTGTAGAGCAGTAAAGAATGTATATGTACTCTAAAGGACTGTAGAGCAGTAAATAATGTATATGTACTCTATAGGACTGTACAGCAGTAAACAATGTATATGTACTCTATAGGACTGTACAGCAGTAAACAATGTATATGTACTCTACAGGACTGTAGAGCAGTAAATAATGTTTATGTACTCTATAGGACTGTATAGAGGTAAAGAGTATATGTACTCTAAAGGACTGTTGAGCAGTAAATAATGTTTATGTACTCTACAGGACTGTAGAGCAGTAAAGAGTATATGTACTCTAAAGGACTGTAGAGCAGTAAATAATGTATATGTTCTCTATAGGACTGTATAGAGGTAAAGAGTATATGTACTCTAAAGGACTGTTGAGCAGTAAATAATGTTTATGTACTCTACAGGACTGTAGAGCAGTAAAGAGTATATGTACTCTAAAGGACTGTTGAGCAGTAAATAATGTATATGTTCTCTATAGGACTGTATAGAAGAAAATAATGTATATGTACTCTATAGGACTGTAGAGCAGTAAATAATGTATATGTACTCTATAGGACTGTAGAGCAGTAAATAATGTATATGTACTCTATAGGACTGTAGAGCAGTAAATAATATATATGTAATCTATAGGACTGTTGAGCAGTAAATAATTTATATGTACTCTATAGGACTGTATAGAGGTAAAGAATGTATATGTACTCTAAAGGACTGTAGAGCAGTAAATAATGTATATGTACTCTATAGGACTGTAGAGCAGTAAATAATATATATGTACTCTATAGGACTGTATAGAGGTAAAGAGTATATGTACTCTAAAGGACTGTTGAGCAGTAAATAATGTTTATGTACTCTATAGGACTGTATAGAGGTAAAGAATATATATGTACTCTAAAGGACTGTAGAGCAGTAAATAATGTATATGTACTCTAAAGGACTGTTGAGCAGTAAATAATGTTTATGTACTCTGTAGGACTGTATAGAGGTAAAGCGTATATGTACTCTAAAGGACTGTTGAGCAGTAAATAATGTTTATGTACTCTATAGGACTGTATAGAGGTAAAGAATGTATATGTACTCTAAAGGACTGTAGAGCAGTAAATAATTTATATGTACTCTATAGGACTGTATAGAGGTAAAGAATGTATATGTACTCTATAGGACTGTAGAGCAGTAAATAATTTATATGTACTCTATAGGACTGTAGAGCAGTAAATAATTGATATGTACTCTAAAGGACTGTAGAGCAGTAAATAATTGATATGTACTCTATAGGACTGTAGAGCAGTAAATAATTTATATGTACTCTATAGGACTGTAGAGCAGGTTGCAATGCATATATATCAATTCCAAGGATGTGTTGTTACCTCGAAGATGCTTGGGAGAACATTTCAGGTGTCTTGCATTTGAACGGGTTGACAAAAATAACCAGCTTAACCTAAATTTGATAGCAACACAGTTTAATACATGCAACGTTTAACACACTAAAGTATTGTTTTTGTGGGGAATGTGCTTCCAGATACTGTATGCTACAAATATAAAATGGGGAAAAAAGTCGGACACTGTGTCCTAATTAGGTATTACGTGCCAAGATTTAAATGTGAAGCAATTTTTCTCTCTATACTGAAAACGAAAGGGCTGCAAAACACGACAAAATCACAGCCAATCAAAACATGTTTTATATTTAACATACAGCCACGTGGATCAGGATTTTGGACCAATGACTACACAGTGGGTGGGGCCACCCAGCACAACACTGATTGACAAACTCAGGCCATGTCCACATTAATACATTTTTGTTTGAAAAGGAATTGATTTTGCTAGATTTCCACCTCTCGAACACACTAGAATGCCTTTTTCCAACACCAAAAACAGACTTTTGAAAACCCGCAAACCACATACTTTGAAAAACGATGGCATTATGGTGCTTATGACGATTGCTGTCATTACGAGATAAAAACTTGTTGATTTTACACTGAACTCTTCGTGTCCTCGGACTGAGAAATTGTTTGTTTCCATGGCAACTTTCATTACTCTAAAACAGTCTCAGTCAAGTCTGTGCATTCATGGAATTCAGAGTTTACAACTTGAACACAACTTGAAGAGCGTGAGGGCACTGAAAGTATATCCGAAGATGCTTTTTCTGAAAGGTAAAAAGGGAAAGAATTGTAACAAAACTGTTAAATAATTGATAAGTTCAGCAACTTCTACTCACAGGCTGCAGGTCAATTTTCAAATCCCCCACTGCGACCTGTCCATCAACTGCATCATTGCTCTGTGCAGCAGCAGGTTTCACCGGCTCACTCTTCTTTTTTAACATTTTACCGAAGATGTTGGTCACCTCTTTTTCTGTGGACTTTGGTGCCTCTTTTTTGGGTTCTGCACCAGTTGCGGCAGCTGTTTCCTTTTCAGGGGTCTTTACCACATGTGCAGGTCCATTGGCTTTATTACTGTCCACCTCCACTTTACCTTGGGATGGTTTTGGGTCTTTTATATCAGTCACTGGTGTGATTTCACACTTTTTTTGCAATACTTCTTTGCTAGCCACTGGGCAAAAGAAAATACAACAAATTGTCCATGTAAAGAGATCTCATATGGAAATATGATTTATGGAAATACATGTAAAATACATATACAGTATGTTTGTTCATGTATGTTATCACTGAAAAAAATGTCACATATTTGTATATACTCTCACCGAGCACTTTATTAACTCTAAACCTACTTATTCATGCGGTTATCTAATCAGCCAATCGTGTGGCAGTAGTGCAATGCATAAAAACATGCAGATACGGGGCAGCAGCTTCAGTTAATGTTCATATCAACCATCAGAATGGGGAAAAGTTTGCAATCTCAGTGATTTTGACCATGGCATGATTATTCCAAAAACAAACAAAAAAACATCCAGTGAGCGGCAGTTCTGCGGACGGACACGCCTTGTTGAAATGAGAGGTCAGTGGAGAATGGCCAGGGCCTGGTTTCCCAATAACGATCTATCTTAGCGGCTAAGAGCAATTTCCGCAAGCGATTTTACAAACGTTCGTTATGTGCATATATATATATGGCCATATTTATGGTCAACTAAATCCAAACACATAAGTATAAGCCTTTAGATTAGCTACAACACCCAAAGTTTATATAGAGCTTTGAGTCATGTTCTCGATTGTTGGTTTACTTGCTCACTTAATCCATACAATGTGCATTCCAGCAAGAGAGTTTAGCCTGATGTTTTCCCTGCAGTTTCATTATTTTAAGATTATGATGCTAAAAAGTAATACTTGTATGCAAGTAAACAACATAATAGAGTA
>JAVLUX010000001.1:51439457-51679457 GCA_032164185.1 Moxostoma hubbsi
CTCCAAATGAGTTATTAGTTATCGCTATTAGTTACATGAGACAATGTGTTAATGATGTGCTCTTGATCAAGTTCAATTGTTTTTTCACTGATGAGCTGTTTTGTGTAGAAAGTGACGAGCTTTCTTACATTTGATCACACACAGCTAGCATAACTTAAAACGTAAAAATGGCATAAAACTATCACTGAACCAGAGAACGTGCCAAACTGCTCTGAGAACAGCTCTCGAGGGGCACTCTGTTTTGTAGGTGTGGTTGGACCCAAACAGGATGTATGTAAAGGATATTCACTTCTCAAAGTTTATTTGCTCTTTATGACTCTCATCCAGGTACATGATACCAACCTAAGTCTTTATTAATTTAATGGTTCCTCACTGCATGGGAAGGAACAGGAAATGCATTTAAAGCTCATCCAACAATGTCAATGCTATCAGAACTTGTTTATCATGTTTGTTTGTTTTGTTTTGTTTTTCCCCCATATCATGAACGTGAATGGTTACTAAGGCTTACATTGTGGATCGAATGTTTGGAACAACATTAGGGTGAATAAATGACAGAATTTTCATTTTTGGGGAAACTGCCCCTTTAATTTAAAGAGTCACGATTTGAATATTGAGAATAAGATACAAACCAAAACGTCTTTTAAGCTAGTGAACGTGGGCTGTCTTCTTACTATCAGAATATTTAGGATTGTTGATTGGATCTGATTGGATACTTATTACAGGGACAATCCCCCCCGGAGCAACCTGGAGTTAAGTGCCTTGCTCAAGGACACAATGGTGGTGGCTGTGGGGATCGAACCAGCAACCTTCTGATTAGCAGCCCTGTGCTCTAGTCACTACACCGCCACCAATTTGAGATCTGCAAGGTCTTGTGGCCCATCAACTTTGAAAACGAATGATTGTATATGCTTAAATATGTGGGTCCCACAGCCTATGCAAGGCCCCCTCGACAGGCCCCTGTGACTATGAGGGCCCCAAGCCCTCTTATAGGACCCTTTTGCCTTCCTGTTTCTAATTACATTTTTGTTTCGCAACTCTTTAATCGTATAATGCCATCTGGTGAAAGTTTCCATGCTCTTCTGGAAGTAGAAGACCTTGTAAAATAATTTCCAAAATAGCTACCTTCATATTTTAATGCACTCACTTTGCAGAATTAACAATATTAATTATGTCAGCCTAAAACAGGTAATTCCATAGGATAAATCCAATAATTATTCTAAGTTTGGTCTCCCACATGCCCAGGCAGGGAATTCAAACCATGCCCTAACGTCCTGAGCATCCTCAGGGAGTAAATGCAACTATCTGAATTACAAATGGTTGAGTTCACAGTTGGAATTAAATTAAACCTCAAATGGACCACTGCCTTCGACAGAAAGCACGATAGCGAACAATTAGGAACCTATGAATCCCTAGATAATAGCTGAGCAGAGGGTGAGATTTTGTCATGTTAGCACCGTTCATGGATACAGAGTCACATTGTAAAAGTACACACTGGGGGCGAAAAGGGAATTCCTCCGTGGTCACTGTGAACTTGAGAGCTGCTGACATAAAAGGGATTATTGGGGCAGTGAAAAACCTCAGACAGCCTTGAACGCATTCCATAAAACTGTTGAATTCTCCAAATGTGGTATGATTAACAACATGTGTTTTGTATGTTGAAAGGTTTGCTCACTTTTGCATTCACAATAACAGAATTGCTGCATGCTCTAGAGTTGTTATCGTCATGTTCACATTTATCAAAGAATCTGTCACAAGCTTATTATAATCATTTATTTTGTACACTGTAGGTCTGCTCAATATAAATGTACAAATATGAATAATATTCAAAGCTATTTGATGGCATATTTGGTATTTTCCATTCAGAGACTGGAATATTGTGGAATAATAAGCAGCTGTTTACAATTCCCTTGAGCAATGTGAAGTGAAGGCTATTCATGTGAAATAATAATTTTAGTGATTTAGTGAATAATTAAGGGAAAACATTAGCACAGCTTAATATTTGTCTTTGGGTGTTGCTGTGTTTACAAAGAGGATGTTTAAGAACCTCGAGCATTAGCAACCACATCGAGTTTGTGTAGTCAGGTTGTGTCCAATATCATTATGTAAACTAACAGCTGGGTCCCTGGGCTTTAGAAGAACATTGAACACTTGAGTTGACTTTTGATGCTTTGCAATACGAGATTGGATTGATGAAGAAACTGCAGAAGAAAAGACAATTGTGCTGAAGTAAATATAGCAGAAACGATTAAAGGGATAGTTCACCAAAAACTGAAAATTCTCTCATTTACACACACACACACACACACACACACACACACACACACACACACACACACACACACCTTAATTATCAGTTAGGTTATCACAAAATAAATAAATCAATTTGAAGTCATCCATTTTACAATTACTCAAAATACAACCCACAAAAATCCCCACAGCAACATACATTAACATGTTTGCATTTAAAATATTTTATTATTTTATAAGTCTGATTCTTATAGGAATCTGTCCTTATTGAATATGTAGCCTATAAATTGAAAATATATTCTGTGGTTTCAACTTTAACTTTTCAATAATGTTGTAGAAATATAACATAAAGGTATATCATGACTATTATGTGACAAAATGTATAAAAAATACTTTTATTTTGGTGATTGTTTTCCAATGTATTTTCTTTTATTGTCTCGTATTATTTATTTGTACTCGTGCCCAGCAGATGGCAGTAATCGCCCTGAAAATCACTACCACATAGAAAAATATGGAAACTTGCAAAAATAATAATAATAAAAAAAAAATATAATAAAATAAAATAATTATTTGATTCAAAATTACATTTGTTTTCCATTCTTAAAATCATTAAATTTTTGAAACGGCATCAAAAACACGCGACATATATCATCATATGCACGTGCTCCGACCTCTCGCCGTTCACGCGCGTGCACGCAGTCTCCGGTTCAACATGGCGGCCACCATGAAGAAAGGAGTGGTATGTTTTCACATAAACGCTATTCTATCGAGATTTAACGCACATACTTGATTGCGCTGCGTTCAATTTAACATTGTCGAAATATCTTCGACAAGGCTAGAGGAGATGACGAGAGAACATTGGAGATTATTTATTTTCGTGCTGAGAAGGCAGCGAGACAAACTGTCTGACGTCGCGTTATTAAAGACAATTTACTGTTACTCTTTTAATTCTAATTAAATTAACTGATGCGATTTTCCTCAAGCTCATGTGCCTGCAAGTCTATCATATAAGCGCCACTGACTCAGATTTATATAGATGGATGGATGGATGGATAGAAAAGAAAGGAGTGATAGATAGACAGACAGACAGACAGACAGATAGATATAGACAGATAGATTGATAGACAGACAGATAGATAGATAGATATGTAGGAAAGGGACTTTTTATATTGGAATAAATGTTGTTTTAATTCATAGTTTTGACTAAAAGTATCTTCTCAATCCTGACAGGCAGCAGAAGATGTCAATGTAACATTTGAGGACCAGCAGAAGATCAATAGGTTTGCGAGAAATACAAATCGGATGTGTGAAATAAAGGATGAAATTGAGGCCAAAAAGGTAAACAGAAAAGTGTGTCTGGTATATAAACTCCGCCGCATTCTTTCTCAGGTCATCGCTGATCAAACCTTTTTCTTGCTCCAGAAATCCTTACAGAATCTAGAGGATGCCAGCGATGACATCATGATGTGTGAGGATGATGCTATGCTTATGCCGTATCAGATCGGAGAAGTATTCATCAGTCACTCCCAGGAAGAAACACAGGAAATGCTGGAGGCAGCAAAGGTGACATAGCCGGCACCCTGATCCTTACTCGAACCCTGACCAAAAATCCATTGTTTTTACCATTTACCATTGTTCACTCTTTTTCATCCAAAAAATGAAACCGCTCTTATTTACTCACCCTCATGCCATCTCAGATGTTTTACTTTCTTTATTCGGCAGCTCTCAAACAAAGATTAAAAAAAAATAAAAAATCTCAGCTTTTAAGGTCCACACACCTATCATATTGCTTCTGAAGACATGGATTTAACCACTGGCGACTTATGGATTACTTATGTGCTTTTTGGAGCTTCAAAGTTCCGATTCACTTACATTGTATTCAAGTGTGAACACATTGCATTTAGATAAGCATGGCAGTTTGACATGGTTTAAAAATCCATTTGTTACCATTAAATGGCAAAATAACTTGCATAAATATAATGCCATCAACAGTAATAAGTCATCATTCTTTTATTAATATTCAAATGCATGATTCGTATGCAAATCATGTCACTATTTAAGTAGTGTTGTACTTCTCAGTATCTGCCTACTGATCTTCTGGCATTCACAGGAAGCTCTGCTGGAGGAGATCAAGGCTCGGGAGAACAGCGTCTCATCCATACAGGAAGTTCTTGGAGATCTGAAGGTTCAATTATATGCCAAGTTTGGCAACAACATCAATCTAGAGGCAGAGGAGAGCTGAAACCTCAAGCATGTGCACCCCTGACGGACTGTAACGGGACTATACTAACAATCAGTTTTTGACTTGTTTACTCCACTGGTTATGTTTTCCATTGTACATATCATTTTGTTTAGTGAATTTTCCAAGCTGTTGTATGCAAGTGGCGTTGGGCCGGGTACATGAAACGCCAGGAAAGACGACGAGAGGCACCGATGAATAAATTAAATACAAAACGGTTACATTGTTTCCTTCAGTTTCATATTTTACACTTATATTCAGTTTTGAGTTGATCTCATTGGGATGACTTCTTGAGTCAAACTTTCAGATAAAAGTCATAGTTTACCCAAAAATGAAAATTCTGTCATTACGTTCTCACCGCATGCTGTTTCAAACCCATATTACCTACTTCTGTGGTACGGAGAAGTTTTGAAGAATGTTCCAACTGCTCTTTTGCACACAATGAAAGTGGATGGGGACCATGGGCTATCGAGCTATGTTTGGGGGTTATTATTAAATATAATAATATATAATTATAACTTATGTGTAGTTCATCCTTTTCACTAATGGCATCATTATTAAATAACGTTGAAACATTGCTGTTGTGATTTCTGAATCTGTATCTTCCAAGCCTCTGTCTCGTCCCCACCGGAACAGGGAACCTGACTGCGGACGATTGTACTGGCCTAATTAAAGCAGGTCTGTGAGTGTGGCCTGTTGCAGCTAATCAAATATCAGATAAATAAATAAATAAGAGTTACAGGCTCTGGTGGGCGACCTCTGGAGGATCAAGGTCTCAATTAACAAGTTCTTCCAACCCATGGGCATCCTTTCTCCTCCCACTCTCATTCTAGTTTATATTCTGTCTGACTGTTAAGGAGCGCTGGGACATGAGAGCTCTCGTTCACCCACACTTCCTTTTTCTCACTTTATATTTGATTTTCTCTTGTTTATTTGTCTTATTTGGTCTATCTTTTTTTCTCTTTTCCTTTTTATCTCTTTCTCTTTATTTCTTCCTCGTCTCTTCCTTTCTTTTTGTGTCTTCCTTTCTTCCCGTCTCCTTTCTTTTTTTATTTCTTCCTTGTATCTCTATTTCTTCCATCTTGTCTCTCTTTCTTTTTGTCTCTTTCTGTCTGTCTCTCTTTATTTCTTTCTTCCTCCTCGTCTCTTTTCTTTTTGTATATTTTCCTTCTTGTCTCCTTTCTTTCTTTCTTTCTTGTATCTGTATTCCATCTTGTCTCTCTTTTTGTCTCTTTCTGTTTCTTTCTGTTTCTTTATTTCTTCCTTGTTTCTTCCATCTTGTTTCTTTTTTCTTTTTGTCTCTTTCTTCCTTCTCGTTTCCTTTCTCTCTTTCTTTTTGTCTCTTACTTTATTTCGTTTCTTTCTTTGTTTCTTCCATCTTGTCTCTTTCTCTTTTCTCTTCCTTCTCGTCTCTTTCTTTCATTCTTTTTCTCTTTATTTCTTCCTTGTTTTTTTCTTCCATCTTGTCTCTCTTACTTTCTTTGTCTCTCTTTTTTTCTCTTTCTTCCGTCTCGTTTTCTTTCTTTCTCATTTCTTCTTGTCTCTTCCTTTGTTTATTTATTCCTTCTTGTCTCTTTATCGCTCTCTCTCTCTCTCTCTCTCTCTCTTTGTCACTTTTTGTTATTTCTTTCTTCCTTTTTGTCTCTTTATTTATTTCTTGCTTCTTGTTTCTTTCAACATCTTGTCTTTTTCTTTTTGTCTCTTTCTTTCTGTCTGTCTCTTTATCTTCCCCGTCTCTTTTTCCTTTTTGTATATTTTTCCTTCTCGTCTCCTTTCTTTCTTTCTTCTTTCTTGTATCTGTATTTCTTTCATATTGTCTCTCTTTTTGTCTCTTTATTTATTTCTTCCATCTTGTCTCTCTTTCTTTTTGTCTCTTTCTTTCTTCCTTCTTGTTTCATTCTTCTTTCATGTATCTGTATTTATTCCATCTTTCTTTTTTCTCTTTATTTGTGTCTCTCTCTTTCTTTTTGTCTCTTTCTTTCTTCCTTCTTGTTTCCTTTCTTTTTGTCTCTTTCTTTCTGTCTATGTCTCTCTTTCTGTCTCTTTATTTCTTTCTTCCTTCTCATCTCTTTTTTTCTTTTTGTATATTTTTCTTTCTCGTCTCCTTTCTCTCTTTTTGTCTCTTTCTTTATTTCTTTCTTGTTTCCTTTCTCTCTTTTTGTATCTTTATCTCTTTCATCTTGTCTCTTTTTCTTTCTTTCTTTCTTTGTTTCTTCCATCGTGTCTCTCTCTTTTTTCTCTTTCTTTCTTCCTTCTCGTCTCTTTCTTTCATTCTTTTTGTCTCTTTCTTTATTTCTTCCTTGTTTTTTTCTTCCATCTTGTCTCTCTTACTTTCTTTGTCTCTCTTTTTTCTCTTTCTTCCGTCTCGTTTTCTTTCTTTCTCATCTCATTTCTTCTTGTCTCTTTATTTCATTCTTCTTGTCTCTTCCTTTGTTTATTTATTCCTTCTTGTCTCATTCTGTTTGTTTGAGATCACAAGTGAAAATGCTTCTACTTTGCATTCATTACAGATTGTATTCTTTATTACAAATTATTTTATCATCTTAATAATTTCAGTGTAAAATACAATTGACATGGATTTCTAATTATGTTAAAGATATTTTTTTTTTTTTTTTTTACTTATTTCTCTTTCATTTCTTAATGTATTATTATCTAAAATGCACAAATGTCTGAGACATGCTTTTACTTTGTGCAAAATCTTAACTGTTAATGGGGTAGTATGGGAAACTAATGCAGTAAGAGAGCCATTGGGGTAAATGTGTTGGTTAGCAATACCCTTCTTCAATCTCTCCACTAGGTGTCTCTCAAGCAATTCCTTTCCAGACACAACATCGCCTTTAAACTCCTGATATTAACATCAGACAGACATGGAAGGGTCACTGCCACCAAATCAAGATTTCTGATTGAATCTCTCACACTAACACACTGATAAAAAACACGTGTCTTCTTTATACGTTTTGATCACGATGCAGAGCTAGCATACAAACAGATGGTAGACTACATGCATAGAACATTGTGTCGACCATAGAAGAAGAAGGTCTGTTTCTCTTTATTCTCTCTTCCTCTGGGGAGTGAATGAATGGTGGGAATTCTGATTCATCCCAGTGTCTTTGGAATTTTTGGAATCCGCACTGTTTCGCCAATGTGATCTTTTGAGAATTCGTATGTAAAGTTTGGAAATATATATATTAGGCTACATAATAATAATATGACATTTTAATTGTTTAATTCAGTCCTGTGTGATTTCTGCTGCTCTATACAATGCTTTAAAGGATTATATTACTTTAACCAAAACCATAAATAACTAAATAAAACCACAGAAAACACCACAAAACAATAATAAAATGAATCCATACATTCGTTAGCTATAATCCAAATCTTCAGACCGCTTTCTGTGAAGAACAGACCCAAATTCGAGCTTTTATTCAACGATCTCCGTCTCCATCCACTGCAGCACCGCCGCTGTCAAAATTAAAAATGGCCGCCTCAAGCTTTACGGCCAGTGGTTATACAGCATTGATGTGAATGCTCATTTGCTCTTTAGTGTCTCGTGACTGTTTTCGACTTGCCGTATCATAATCTCTAGCCATATCCACCTTATTTTTCAGCAAAACTAGGGCGCCGTCATTAGAAAAACTGAATGTGGACCACTTCCTGGATAAACCACTTCCAGCTATTTTAGCTATGCAAAAATACCAACATTATGCTGCTTATATTACAGGCTGGCAATAAATGTCGACATATTATAATCATTAATTACCCATCCATCCATCCATCCATCCATCCATCTTCAACCGCTTATCCGAAGTCGGGTCGCGGGGGAAGCAGTTCCAGCAGGGGGCCCCAAACTTCCCTATCCCGAGCCACATTAACCAGCTCTGACTGGGGGACCCCGAGGCGTTCCCAGGCCAGTGTGGAGATGTAATCTCTCCACCTAGTCCTGGGTCTTCCCCGAGGCCTCCTCCCAGCTGGACGTGCCTGAAACACCTCCCTAGGGAGGCGCCCAGGGGGCATCCTTACCAGATGCCCAAACCACCTCAACTGACTCCTTTCCACGCAAAGGAGCAGCGGTTCTACTCCGAGCTCCTCGCGGATGACTAAGCTCCTCACCCTATCTCTAAGGGAGAAGCCCGCCACCCTTCTGAGGAAGCCCATTTCGGCCGCTTGTACTCGCGACCTAGTTCTTTCGGTCATGACCCAACCATCATGACCATAGGTGAGGGTAGGAACAAAAATTGACCGGTAGATCGAGAGCTTTGCCTTCCGGCTCAGCTCTCTCTTCGTGACAACGGTGCGATAGAGCGAGTGCAATACCGCCCCCGCTGCCCGATTCTCCGGCCAATCTCTCGCTCCATTGTCCCCTCACTCGTGTACAAGACCCCGAGGTACTTGAACTCCTTCACTTGGGGCAATACCTCCTTCCCTACCCGGAGTGTGCACTCCATCGTTTTCCTGCTGAGAACCATGGCCTCAGATTTAGAGGTGCTAATCCTCATCCCGCTTAATTAATTAATCATTAATTACAATTTTCAGAAATTAAATGGTTTTGAGCGCATATAGTTTTACTGTTTATCACATTAGGCCATCGTTTAATCACACACTGTTGCACTGGCAGAGTGAATGAAATCAGGCGCTGACATGGACAGTCCTGGCCGCTGTCTGAAACGCCTCCAGGTTGTGTGATAGTTTATAAGCCCAGATCACTAACTCTGGTATTATAACCTTCTAGTTACTATTGGAACTTTTCCGCTGCATGTTATGGTTCGACTCAACTCTACTCGCTTTACGTTTCTGAGCTTGCATTTCCACTGCAGTTTAGTGCCACCTCAGCGTGGGTGGGATTATAGGCTGATCGTCATAGTTGCACCGCCTCTACTGCCATGACAATCTTAAACATGACAAACTGACCAAAATAACACAACCACTAGCTGTTAGCTACTAGCTCATTGTGCTGCATAAAGCAGTTGTTACATGGTGATTTTACACAAATGTAACAGTTAAATTGGCCTGGTTGTTTTAGAAGCTTCCAGTAGCTGGTCAACTAAATAAAGTGAAGCTTTCAAGCGGAGTATAGAGTTAACGTAACAAAACGTACCATCCTCCATCGTGAACTCTGTGAGTCCAGGGCACTCTCCCTCCCATTGCTCGCCTGTTTAAATAGCGTCCATTTGGTCGAACCACTTCCACTTTTCCTTGATGGTTCTGAAATCACTTTAAAGTTTTTTTTTTACTTTTCCCTACACTGTTGGTAGGTCTGGTGGTAGCTGTGTGCGGCCAACAGCTGAGACACTTCCTGAGAGACTTTTTCATTTCGCTCATCACTAACGAGTGGACCATCTGCACCTCGTTTATTGACCACGGCGTGGTTTTGCGCACAGCCATTTCTTTTTTCACAGTTCGAAAGTCATTGGCATTTTTTCCACTATAAATAACAAAGCAGATATATAATTTGTCCCAGTTTGTTCAATTCATTCAGGAACACAGTGTCTGGTTCAGTGCCACTTTGAGTCTGAAACATCTGTGAATGAAAATATTGAGTCAGATCAACAACGGTTCGTTCTCTTAAAAGATTCGTTCACAACAGTGATTCGCTCACCAACGAAACACCACTAACATGGCTAACTTCGTCCATAGAGTGTCATAAAACTGCACAGAAATGTACCAAACTTGCTCCTATTGTTTCAGTGGTAAACTCAATTGCCAAGGGACAAACATCACTAATTTTCAATGTGTTTTCATGATGCATGTGTCTGCCTGTGGGTTATTCAGTAGGAAGAGAATCCCTGACCTGGAATCGGTGGTTGGAATGGTGGAAAAGATACAATTGGAGGATAGTTTGACTGTGGCTTCCCAGAGTTTCCTTCCATCCATTTGGATATAAACATGCCAGTTTTGTGTCTTGTATAGCTACCATTAAATGTGCTGTAAGTGATCATTTTTTTTATTTTATGAAATGACATGCAGAAAACGGTGTCAGTTATCACTGAAATACTGTAGGTGCCATGAAATATCACACCTGCCACTGTAACAGCCCTGGGGGAACAGACGTCCACAGCCCACGGTCAGATCATTCGTATAAGCAATTGGAAGACTTTGAGCCTGTCAATAACAGGGCAATCCACATGCTGGTATAAGTTGCTGTAAGGTGTCCTGCTCCTGTAAACGCTCACGGTCAAATGGTGAAATGCTCAGGAAGAACCTCCCCCACTGGTGGAGTGGTGGTGGCGTAGTGGGCTAAAGCAAATAACTGTTAATCAGAAGGTCACTGGTTCAATCCCCATGGCCTCCACCATTGTGTCCTTGAGCAAGACACTTAACTCCAGGTTGCTCCGGGGGGATTGTCCCTGTAATAAGGGCTCTGTAAGTCGCTTTGGATAAAAGCATCTGCCAAATGCATAAATGTAAATGCAAATGGTGGAAGTTCCAGAATGGCTAAAATCCCTAACAGCACTTTTAAAGACAGACTACTTCAAGACAGTCTAATTCAGGGGTCGTCAACCTACGGCAAGCATACCAACATTGGCATGCATAGGGGTAATAATTATTTTTATGCACCCTAAATATGCATTTTGGACCATCAAAAATGGAGTACATACACTTCCATCTTTTGACTTCATCTTGGATGGCCTGAGGGTGAGTAAATTATCAGCAAATTTTCATTTTTGGGTGAACTATTCCTTTAAAAACTCATAATAAATGAAGGCTATGTGGAATACCCATAATCCCTTTCACTTGATTATTTAATTACATTTATGTTATAACATATGGGGGCATTTAAATAGTTGTTATTAAGAATTCATGGAGGTTTTAGCTCTTTTGTAGTTTTATTTATGTTGTTTTGTCGCAAATAGTTGTTTCGTGTGATGTCACCATTTGGGGATTCTGTGTCACCAGGGTCAAGTTGGACCCTGTTCCATTTCAGGTCACCTTGTGCTTATACAAATAAAACTACAAATATATACATATATATGCATTTCCTTGGATAATTAAGTTTATTTAACGACAGACCTGCCATCAGTACTCATCTTTAATATTTAAGCTGTTATTGTATGTTATAAAATTGAGTCAACTCATCTAAAATGATTAATTAGAAAGCATATTCAAATAGCAAATCTGAGTTAATGCTACTAGCATCTAGTTAGCTTAATTTGAATAGTTAATTTCATTTTATATGAACAGCAAGTTAATTTAACTTAATTACACAGGTTTTGGAGACACGATTACTCAATCAATTGAGTAAAGTACATTTTTAAGTGTACACTTAGTTGTATTCAAGGAGCAAGAAAAGTATTTTAATAGCATTTATTTGAAGGTTACACCACGTGACATTTTTAAAGTCATGAAAACTATTTATATTGTAGAAAATGCTGTAAATGTCTTTCAGAAATAAAACCTACATGGACAAAAAGATTACATTTTTACAAACTCGCTCATGTATAAACTAGCTTTTTTAAGATTGGCAAATTGGTATGCAGTCAATGTCTTTGAGCTCACTATTTGATGGTTCTTACAGCTAAGTGAGCCAAAGCAATTGGTAAAAAAAAAATGCACAGCAGGAATGAAAGTCTCTTTCGCTGTGCAAAGATGGCTTTTCAATGAATGTTTGATATGTTGCATATTTAAACTGACTGCAACACAGACTGCAAAGCACCAAATCTAACAGTCCCTGTGCACTGGATGGGGAACAAGACCCTTCACTTGACAGCTCATGTAGAAGAGATTATGACAGCCTGACGTGTACAGTAACACTTGGGGATTTGTGGCAGATTATAAACCTTGCCGAAAACACCCACTGCTGGATGTGGCATGGAAAAGAGCTCATGGGTGCATGATACGACATGTGGCGTGGGCTGTGTAGGGGAACTCATTGAGGATTCAGCGTGAATAGTTTTCGTTGGCCCAGATGGACTTGCAATGAGGAAGCAATCACTGGCAGGCACTCTGAGATGAATTCATTTGGCAATAATTGCATTTCAATCACTGCAGCTCGGGATACACTGCTAGGATACTGAGGGCTTGCTGAATGAAGTCATATTAATTTATGTTTGAACTTTGCAAGGAACAAAGTCTTTGAAACATTCAGCATTTCAGTGCATAGTATGAGTATTAGTAGGCAATACCTGTCATTATCACTGCCTTTAGGAAAGGGAGGTTAGTTTTAATGTGAATTCTTGCACAGCTAGACTTTTATCTCATATTATGATGTCTGGTCCACTTTGTAACCTGCACACTGGCCAAGAACCGACCACTTAGAGAGTTTGAGCAAGATCCCTGCTAAATCCGGAAAGTATTCACAGCGCTTCACTTTTTCCACATTTTGTTATGTTACAGCCTTATTCCAAAATGGATTACATTCATTATTTTCCTCAAACTTCTACAAACAATACCTCATAATGACAAAGTGAAAGAAGTTTTTTTGAAATCTTTGCAAATTTATTAAAAATAAAAAATGAAAAAATCATATGTACAGAAGTATTCACAGCCTTTGCCATGACACTCAAAATTGAGCTCAGGTGCATCCTGTTTCCACCGATCATCCTTGAGATGTTTCTACAACTTGATTGGAGTCCACCTGTGGTAAATTCAGTTGATTGGACATGATTTGGAAAGGCACACACCTGTCTATATAAGGTCCCACAGTTAACAGTGCATGTCAGAGCACAAATCAAGTCATGAAGTCCAAGGAATTGTCTGTAGACCTCCAAGACAGGATTGTATCGAGGCACAGATCTGGGGAAGGGTACAGAAAAATTTCAGCAGCATTGAAGATCCCAATGAGCACAGTGGCCTCCATCATCTGTAAATGGAAGAAGTTTGGAACCACCAGGACTCTTCCTAGAGCGGGCCGCCCGGCCAAACTGAGCGATCGGGGGGAGAAGGGCCTTAGTCAGGGAGGTGACCAAGAACCTGATGGTCACTCTGACAGAGCTCCAGCGTTTCTCTGTGGAGAGAGGAGAACCTTCCAAAAGAACAACTATCTCTGCAGCACTCCACCAATCAGGCCTGTATGGTAGAGTGGCCAGACGGAAGCCACTCCTCAGTAAAAGGCACATGACAGCCCGTCTGGTGTTTTCCAAAAGGCACCTGAAGGACTCTCAGACCATGAGAAACTAAATTCTCTGGTCTGATGAAACAAAGATTGAACTCTTTGGCCTGAATGGCAAGCGCCATGTCTAGAGGAAACCAGGCACCGCTCATCACCTTGCTAATACCATCCCTACAGTGAAGCATGGTGGTGGCAGCATCATGCTGTGGGGATGTTTTTCAGCGGCAGGAACTGGGAGACTAGTCAGGATCGAGGGAAAGATGTACAGAGACATCCTTGATGAAAACCTGCTCCAGAGCGCTCTGGACCTCAGACTGGGGAGAAGGTTCATCTTCCAACAGGACAACGATCCTAAGCGCACAGCAAAGATAATAAAGGTGTGGCTACGGGACAACTCTGTGAATGTCCTTGAGTGGCCCAGCCTGATCCCAGACTTGAACCCGATTGAACATCTCTGGAGAGATCTGAAAATGGCTGTGCACTGATGCTCCCCATCCAACCTGATGGAGCTTGAGAGGTCCTGCAAAGAAGAATGGGAGAAACTGCCCAAAAATAGGTGAGCCAAGCTTGTAGCATCATACACAAAAAGATTTGAGGCTGTAATTTGTACCAAATGTGCTTCAACAAAGTATTGAGCAAAGGCTGTGAATATTTATGTACATGTGATTTTTTTTTTTTTTCGTTTTTTTTTTTTATTTTTAATAAATTTGCAAAGTATTCTTGTTTTAAGCATAAACTTCACTACATTTTGCTACATTTCTATGAAAACAACAATAACCATTTTGTTTTCCATCGTCTCAAGTAACATTATCTTTTTTTAAGAATGTTTAAAAAATGTTACTGGAAAAGATCAATTTTTACACACTCACACACACACAAACCTTTTTTTTACCTATTATATTGTGTTTTCAAAGATTTTATGCCACTATACTGGCAAACTTTGGAAAATGCAGGTAGTTCTCACTCCAAATCAATAATTGTTATCAACCCGGTACCTTGTAAATACAACAATTTATTTTTTTCCCAGTGGACCGATAAAAAACACAGTGTATCTGTGATGTACATCAGATGGTCAGTGAACAGACTGCTGGCATACCAATCAATCTAAAACTAGTATAAAACCAACAATTTATGTATTTTATGTTTCTGTTATATTATAGTGGCTTTGTCTTTCCTCATCACTGAGTCTACAATCCACATTGTTATCAGCATTGTTTTAGGTGTTTCCATTTGCAAGCTCCATTATCCCCCTCTCTTTCCTCAAAGGGCAGATATCCAAGATGTTCTAATTGCAGTCACAGATAATTATGATTCTGCATGGCATTTCACTTTGTCATTCTCCTTGCATAAACTTGTTAAGTTTGCAGACTTCCATTCTGCAAACTTATCCAGTCTTGCCACATCAAACCTACAACAGTAAAACTTCATACTTCCTCTGCATTTCTCAACAACAGACATAGCCATATATAGAGTGGTATATTTCCTTTGTGATTGCATCAAAAGTTTAGCGCCCATTTACAGAAACATTGAATCTAGAAGCTGTAAGAATTGTTTTGAACTTGAAAATTGGTAAATGTCTCCGTTTACACATGTAACCTCGGTTCCCTGAGATGAAGGGAACAAGACATTGCTGTAAGCACTATGGGGAGTCATTCTTAGACGACCTTGTTGAAGCCCTTATACAATCACGGCAATCCTCTGATTGGCAATGGTGTCTGAGCCCTGCCCCTCAGGCACGCAGTTGGCCTTCATCTCAGGGAACTGAGGTTACATGTGTAACCGGAGACTTTGGTGTAAGCACTATGGGAAACTATATCCCATCAAGCTGCACTATGTGACATTACACTCCCAGAGTTATAACACTAAACAGAGATTTTCATAAGAAGTCACATGAAATTAATGTAGACTGGGATCTATATGAACCATATACACTCACCTAAAGGATTATTAGGAACACCTGTTCAATTTCTCATTAATGCAATTATCTAATCAACCAATCACATGGCAGTTGCTTCAATGCATTTAGGGGTGTGGTCCTGGTCAAGACAATCTCCTGAACTCCAAACTGAATGTCAGAATGGGAAAGAAAGGTGATTTAAGCAATTTTGAGCGTGGCATGGTTGTTGGTGCCAGACGGGCCGGTCTGAGTATTTCACAATCTGCTCAGTTACTGGGATTTTCACGCACAACCATTTCTAGGGTTTACAAAGAATGGTGTGAAAAGGGAAAAACATCCAGTATGCGGCAGTCCTGTGGGTGAAAATGCCTTGTTGATGCTAGAGGTCAGAGGAGAATGGGCAACTTTGACTGAAATAACCACTCGTTACAACCAAGGTATGCAGCAAAGCATTTGTGAAGCCACAACACGCACAACCTTGAGGCAGATGGGCTACAACAGCAGAATACCCCACCGGGTACCACTCATCTCCACTACAAATAGGAAAAAGAGGCTACAATTTGCAAGAGCTCACCAAAATTGGACAGTTGAAGACTGGAAAAATGTTGCCTGGTCTGATGAGTCTCGATTTCTGTTGAAACATTCAGATGGTAGAGTCAGAATTTGGCGTAAACAGAATGAGAACATGGATCCATCATGCCTTGTTACCACTGTGCAGGCTGGTGGTGGTGGTGTAATGGTGTGGGGGATGTTTTCTTGGCACACTTTAGGCCCCTTAGTGCCAATTGGGCATCGTTTAAATGCCACGGCCTACCTGAGCATTGTTTCTAACCATCTCCATCCCTTTATGGCCACCATGTACCCATCCTCTGATGGCTACTTCCAGCAGGATAATGCACCATGTCACAAAGCTTGAATCATTTCAAATTGGTTTCTTGAACATGACAATGAGTTCACTGTACTAAAATGGCCCCCACAGTCACCAGATCTCAACCCAATAGAGCATCTTTGGGATGTGGTGGAACGGGAGCTTCGTGCCCTGGATGTGCATCCCACAAATCTCCATCAACTGCTAGATGCTATCCTATCAATATGGGCGAACATTTCTAAAGAATGCTTTCAGCACCTTGTTAAATCAATGCCACGTAGAATTAAGGCAGTTCTGAAGGCGAAAGGGGGTCAAACACAGTATTAGTATGGTGTTCCTAATAATCCTTTGGGTGAGTGTAGATATACAGTACACAGTATGGTTTATTAACCCTCTCACAACATGGTTTGGAAAGTTAGGTTTTGTTTCTTATTGGAGTACTTATGACTTTTAAAGGGCAGTTCAACAGCATGTAATTAGGTGGCTCTGTTGATTATTGTCGGTAGCTATAAAAAATATATAGCCCAGCCACGTTTTTTGTAAACAGAAGAGGTCTCCCCCTCACCTGGCAGCAGTTGTCCTGCTCCAGGCGGTCGGCCAGGAGCCCCTCCCCGCTCGTGGTCAGTGGTCTAATACCCCGCCATGTTTCAGCGGCTGGTAGGGGTCTCCTCCGCCCCTGACCATGCCATGCGGTTGGTTAGGAGTCCCTTCTCCCTTAGCGGTCATCCCATGGCAGTAATATGGCAGAAGTGAGCTGTGATTGCCTTTTTCATCTGCATGGTCCACTTTAGTGAGGATGGCCGCACCGCCGACCTGAATGCACAAAGAGTAAGGTGCACACCAGGTCTTTGTGAGCTCCTCATGGACCTCAGGGAAGAATAGTGCCCTCCTCCAGACCACGGTCTGTTGACAATGGGTGGTTTGCAAAAACCATTCATCCAGGCTGGACTTTTCTGTCTCTTCTGGATGGGACCAGTTAAGGTCAAGCTCTTCAACCGCTCTCGCAAGGATGCAAAGAAGCTCGGTGTGTGCACATTCTTCACCCTTGCTGGGGGATGAGGCAGAAAGATCCTCCTCTAATTCTTCCAACTCAACCTCACTGTCCTGCCGTGCCTCCTCATGTGGTCCCTCGGGACTTAACACAGAAGAGGTGGGTGGGAGGGCACCAGTGGATGGATCTTCCTTCAGAACAAGATCGATCCTAAAGCACAACATCCGGAGATTCATTCCCTCGCTGTGAGGGCAGCCTGTCTCCATGAGAGCTGAGTGTGCATGGGCCATGCACTGAACACATCTCTCATGCTCATTAGGCTGTGGGATATGTCGTTCGCATAGGAAACAATTGAAACTGTTAAACGGGCAAACTGTTATGTGAGACGAAAGTGTCAGCGAAGCCACACGAAATGACGTGGTTGCTTCAGAAAATGTGTTTTTTATTTACCATTTTGTTTTTGGACACTATCAGTTGGGTTTAGGTGTTGGTTTAGGGTAAGGATGTCTGTTTTGTTTAGCTCTCATTTGATTTTAGATCACTATTGGTTAGGTTTATGTTAAAGGTACATTTTACTCATTAAAACCTCCATTTAATATTCACCTTAAAAACCTCAACACAGTTGCACTTGCTTTTGGCACCCCCCGCTGGACATTTCACCAGGAAATGGTACCTACGTAAATATGTAATTAGGCATGTAACTTGTAATAATCAGTGCCAGATTTGAACAAGATTGCAGGCAAACAACATGTTGTTTTCCACAGCTTCGGCATGCAGTGTTGTTTGCCTGCCATCTTGTTCAAATCTGGCAACCTGGCAGTGTCGAAATACTACTGGTGAGTGGGCAGTGGGCGGGACCACACAGGCCATAAACAGAAATACCACCCGGAATGGAAACTTCAAGGTAGAATATACTGGCTGTAGCATTCTTATCTGTCTATGTCCTTGTCTTTCATTCTGTTCTCTTTTTCAGAACTTTTGAATTCTGATTTGTGGTAAGCAAACGCAGCATTACTTCTTTCAATAAGGATCACAATCCATAGCCAGTTGTTGACCACTGTGAGAAGGTTGACTGCCTCATTACCCCAATATCCCTGAACACCTGATGGTGGACTGAAACATCTGCTGTCTCATTTGCCATTCTAATTCCAATCTCAAAGTGACCAATGCAGAGAGAGAGAGAGAGAGAGAGAGAGAGAGAGAGAGAGAGCAAGAGAGAGCGAGAGAAAGCTCTAATTTGCTCAAATTGCAGCAAATTTTTTTCAAGAATTGCTTTTGAAAATATTTCAACCACGAGAGCAGCGTTCATGTCTCACAGAGGTTAGAGACACATACTGACAAAGAGTTTGTCAGGCTCTTTCACAACATTCATGGAGTTTGATTTAAATGTAAATTTTTTGCCATGCATTTACAGGGACTTAAAGCTTTAAAAAAGGACGTAATAAGACCTTTAAAGTACTGTAAAATAAGTCAATTCAACTGCTACACTATATATATATATATATATATATATATATATATATATATATATATATATATATATCCTACACTACAAGTCTTTTGAAGTCATATCAGAGCTTTGTGTGAGGAACAGACAAAAATGTTATTCACTGATTATCTTCCCCTCCAGTGAACTGCCGCAGTGAATTTGATAAAAATACATTTAAAATAGCCAATTTAATGAATTAATACCCTTTTAAAATTAAATAAATCACTCCTCGCATAACGTTTCACATGCTCAGCTTTGCCATCATTTAAAGATGTTGGATTGAGGGGCCGTTCACATAGAATGCTTCCTTGCGCTAAAAAAGCTTGACACAGTGTAATGAATTGACAGAACGCAGGTAAACAGTTGAAATTTAAACGACTGAACAGACAGACGGACACAAAAAACGTTCGGAGTGAATGAGATCACTCGAGAACTGAATCAGTTACATTTTTTAATTAATCATTTACATAAGTTTTGTGAACTACACAAACCAATTCATTAAAAGTTTTTACTAAAAAGAACATTTTGTTTAAGAATCAGACAACACTACTTCTCTAATGAACGTTGCAGAAAGCTACGAAGGATGTCAATATTTTCATTGAATAATTGCATACATTTTGGTCCATTCTTTACACAAAGATATTGTAGGACTTCAGAATACTGGGAATATTGGGCACCAGAATATTGGGTATGTGCTTTTGCATCTTTTTAAGTTTGAAACTAGCTTTAGTCCCCCTATTTTGTAATTGCATGGAAAATTAGTCACAATTTTCCTTTTGTGTTCCACGGAAGAGAGAACATTTACATTTAGTCATTTAGCAGATGCTTTTATGCAAAGTGACTCACATATGAGACACATAGCAAGCAATTTGTCATACCAAGTTTAACAAGATGTTTAACAATATCTGCAGTATAGGACTGCCAAGTTCTCACAGTGGCTGGAGAAGTAAAGATGCTAGTACAGAAGAAAGAGACAGACAAGGATTATTAGTTTATTCTGTACATTAAGTGCAGTAGTAAGTGCAATTAGTGTGGGTTGGTTAAGTGCTCGTGGAACAGATGTGTTTTCAGCTGGTTATTGAATGTTGAGAAGGTAACAGCAGATCGTGTGGATATTGGAAGTTCATTCCAACACAGACGAGCAGAGAATGGCAACGATCGTGAAATAGGCTTTGAGCCTCTTTGTTATGGGACGCTGGCTTGTTCCTATACTGCAGAGGACCTGAAGAAGTGAATTGAAGAGGGTGTGGTTCCATTGGCTGTCCTTAAAGCCAGAGTCAAAGCCTTGAATTTGATGCTGCAACAGGTAGCCAGTGGCTTGAAATCAAATGGTAAATGGTCTGCACTTATATAGTGCTTTTTTTAACCTTAGAGGTTACCAAAGCGCTTTACACTGTGTCTCAATCACCCATTCACACACACATTCACACACACACATACACCAATGGAGGCAGGGCTGCCATGCAAGGCGCTAACCTGCCATTGGGAGCAACTTGGGGTTTAGTGTCTTGCCCATGGACACTTCGACATGTGGAGTCATGTGGGCTGGGAATTGAACCACCAACCCTGTGATTGGCAGCCGACCCGCTCTACCACCTTTTCTACCATGAAAATATTAATTCTGGGGTGAACTGTTCCTTTATCTATTGCCCACCCAAAGACATTTATGACAGAACTGATTGATTCCTTTCCAACAAATGGTTCTGTGCATTTTAGAGAATCCATTTAAAACGCCACTTTCTTTTCTTCTGCATGGACTGCAGACTCTTAATGGAAAAACAAATGACTTGCATGCAGAGAAAAGTCTGCTTCTCCCTTAAAATCACCACAGGTAATACATTTCCAACTTGATTAGATGTAAAAGCTTGGAATTTCTTTCATTTTTGTTGATTTGATTGATAAGAGAATACAACCCCTAATTCTGAAAAAGTTGGGACAGTATGAAAAATTCTAATAAAAACAAAAAGAAGTGATTCGGGAATTATATTCACCCTTTGCTATATGGAAAGCACAACATACAACTAAACATTGTATATGCTTTACCTTTAAATAAAGGTACAGTAATTACAAATCAGATGATTGCAACACATTTCAGAAAAGTTTGGACAGTCGAGTTTTTACCTCTATGAAACATCACCATTTCTTCTAATAACAATTATTAAGCATATGGGCACTGAAGACACACGTTTGTTCATTTTAAAAAGTGGAATTTTCCTCTATTCATCCTTTATGTTGGCCTTCAACTGTGCAATTGTAAAGGGTCTTCGTTGCCGTATTGTGCGCTTCATAATGCACTGCATATGCTCAATTGGAGATGGTCAGGACTGCAGGCAGGCCAATTTTGCACCCGTACTCTCTGCTTATTTGGCCAGCATGTGGCTTGAAATTGTCCTGCAGGGAAATGCCGGGACGTCCTTGGAAATGACGGTGCTGGATGGCAGTATATGTTGCTCCAAATTTGTACATATCTGTCTGCATTAATGGCGCCCTCACAGATGTGCGAGTTACCCATGCCATGGGCACTGACACACCCCGGGCCCATACGGACACTGGCCTTTGGACCTGACGCTAATAACAGCTTGGGTGGTCCTATTCCTCTTTGGCCTGGAGAACACAATGGCTGTCTTTCTAAAAAACTTTTTTGAAATGTGGACTCTTTGGACCAAAAAACACAGTTCCACTGTTCTACTTTCCATCTAAGATGAGACCGAGCCCAGAGAAGTCGGCAGCGCTTCTGGACAGTGTTGATGTACGGCTTCTCCTTTACATAGTAAAGACTTAACTTGCATCTGTGGATGCAGTAGCGAGTGGTGTTAACTAACAGAGGTTTACTAAAGTTATCCCAAGCCCATGTTCATGATATCCATTACAGATGAATGACATTTATTTCAAGACAGTGACGTCTGAGTGATCAGAGATCACGTGCATTCAGAAGTGGTTTTTGGCTTGCGCTTTACGTACCAAGATTTGACCAGATTCCATGAATCTTTAAACTATATTGTGTACTGTGGAGGGTGAAATGCCCCAAATCCATCCAATTTCTCTCTGGGGAACATTGTTCTCAAAGTGCTGGATTATTTGCTGAAGCATCTGTTTGCAAATTGGCTAGTCTTGAATGATCCTTGAATGCTCTTGAAGGACTAGGCTGTTTTTGGAGGCTCCTTATACAGTATAGAGTAATGAGACACAAATAAATTTATTTGGTCATAAATGCGACCATTTTTAGTCGCAGTTTGGAGCCCTGCACAAGGATGATGATTTATCGACTTTATAGACATTACATTTTTATCGTCTGTTAATGCTGAACTTCTGTAAAGCTGCTTTGAAACGATGTGTGTTGTGAAAGGCGCTATACAAATAAAATTGACTTGACTTGACTTGACAATTGCCTCACCTGTTTAACATCTCCTGTTTCACATCGCCTTGTTATTTCAACTCGTAAACTTGTTATTTGTCTTAAATTGCCCCTGTCTCAACTTTTTTGGAGTGTGTTGCAATCATCTGATTTGAAATACCTGTACATTTAAAAAAAAAAAAAAAAGGGAAAAACATAATGCTTACTTGTCGTGCTTTCAATATAGCAAAGGGTGAATATAATTTGCAAATCACTCCTTTTAGTTTTTATTAGCATTTTTCATCCTGTCCCAACTATTTTGGAATCGGGGTTGTAAAATGAGAACACATTTTTCTATTTATGTTTTGGCTTAAATTGAAAGGTGCATTTCAAAGAGGCTGTGCTGTCTTATAATACCTGGTGAACTTTATCCTTTGAAATAAAATGTTCCACAATTTATGTCGGTCTGGAGTAGGCAAGTTTGGGAGGGTTACTTTTGAAATTTATTCCACTACAGATTACATGCTATAAAATGTAATTTGTAACATATTTCATTAGATTACTCAAAGTCAGTAACATACTCTAAATACTTGGGATTACTTCTTCAGCACAGTAAACAGTAAACAGTATATACAATTTTATACATATACAGGACTAGGCTAAAACAAATACCAAAATACTTTAACCACTGATGTACCCCTAAAAAGCAAATCTAAACCATATTATATGGGTGGTCCGTGTTCAAGGAAGGCAAATTACAAATCGCTTTTGTTTAAATGAAGGTGTTTCAGCTCTCAGGACTTTAAAAGCATTCTGTGCAATTTACAATCTTTGTGCAACAAAGCAATTGAAAATAAAGCAAGCATATGAACAGGCTCTCAGGTTTGACCTCTTTGTAAGTCTCTATGCCTCACACCTAGACCTGTCTGCTGTTAGTTGTGGGTGGTAATGTTAGTTTTCTGAGAGCTCTTGTCAACATAGGCAAAGTGCATCATGAAATGGCTGCATCTCTCTCTTGTTCGCAGACCTCCCATTGAGTGCATTAACATAAGAAGGTAGTTTGAGCAAAGCATTTGCTAAACACGGATAGAACTACACATTTTGAGCCTTATTTCCCTAGTAAACGCGTTCATAATTCATTCATTCAAAAAGGCAATTGGTTTGTTTTGTTGTTTTTTTTACTCAAATGATTGCTAGTTTGTAGTGATTATTCATTTTCAGTATATACCTGTTCTGGGTCATTAGGGAACAGAAAAAATGATGAATCTAGGAAATTATTTCGACAATTTCAAGGGCTGCAGAGATCGGACATTTGTAGGTTAGCATCCAAAGAGGTTCACTGCCAGTGTTATTTTTAAAGACGTCATTAGAATGAACACAAAATTAAATTTGACCATAATATACTTCATATATAATCAAGATTGTGTATGTACAGGTAATATGGGAAAACAGGGCATAGTGTACAGTGGTCACATTTATCTACACAAACTGAAAAAGAGATCTTTACAAATCTGCATTAAACACATAGTGTTCCCATTTCTCAGTTGGTAGAGCATGGTACTAGCAAGGGCAAGGTCCCAGGTAATACATGTACTGATCAAATGTATAGCTTAAATGCACTGTAAGTCACTTTTGATAAAAGCATCTGTCACATGCATAAATATGAACTTTGAGTAATTGAACTTTATTACTATACTTAAGCCTGAAACTGCTCCAGCATACCTAAAAACATTTATGCAGAGCTACGTTCCCACCAGAAGCCTGCGGTCGGCTAAGGAACGTCGCCTTGTCGTACCAAAACAAAGAGGCACCAAAACACTTTCCCGGACTTTCAGTTTCATCATACCACGTTGGTGGAATGACCTCCCCAACTCAATCCGTGAAGCTGACTCACTCGCTATCTTCAAGAAACGGCTAAAAACACATCTTTTCCAAGAGCACTTAACAAGTCACTAAAAAAAAAAAAAATCTTGTTGCACTTAAATCGGTTTTGTATACTACTCTAATGATAGTGAAACTTTGTAGTATGGCACTTTTCATCTCCTTAAGATGATTCGCTTACTTTTTTCCTCTTTTGTAAGTCGCTTTGGATAAAAGCATCTGCCAAATGAATAAATGTAAATGTAATGAAACTGCATGCTACTCCTTTCCCAAGGCAAAAATCATAATTTTCTCTCCTAAAAATCCAATGTACATAATCACAGGTCATAATAACCCGCATTCTTTTACAGTACATAAATAAATAAATCAATAAATACACGTTGCTTGCAAAAAATACAGACATATTGACAGCATCTAAAACATAAACTTTTTAACGTATTTACAGCTTTAGAAATGTGCAAATGTTTATGAATCCCTTACATCATAAATATATTTGGAAAGTGACATTTTTACTATTTTATAGATATTTTAGGTCAAAATAACTACGTTTTTGCAAATTGACTTTTATTTCGCCACAGTTTTCTTGTGAAATGAACACTAGAGGTGCAACAACAACTGTGCGCTTTGTTCCACTCACTATATTGGCTGATTATGACTTTATTAACACTTATTTTGTTGCAGTGTTTCATATTATTCCAGATTGTTCTGCCCCAAGTGAAGTTTCAGCACATAAATAATAACAGCACATGCTGTTTTCCCCTTCTGCTCTAGTGCAATAAAGTGCTGCTGTGCCTTGTTCAAAATGTGTATGTTTACTGTTTCAATACTGTTACGAATGTTGCCTATATGCTTACATAAAATACAGCCTATTGCTACAGTAGAAATTAGATAGTAATCGATTTCAGGTTCAGATCAGGTTCGAGCTTAAAATCTGACAGTATTGTTCGGGCTGGCTAGGGTCGGGCCACACAGTCTCGAGCACGGGATTCATTTTAAGGCCTGTACAGACCTCTAGTATTTTTTATTAAACCCTCAATCTAATACTCACTTTAAAAACCTAATCTGATCACTACATCATTTCACTCGCTTTTGGCAACTGCAGCGAAAAATGTAATAAGGCACTTCATTTTATTTAGCAAAAACGGTCAAGTCATGTTCTTGAGATCAGGCTGATTTAGTTCATAGTGATGGGCATTAGTTATATTTTGATATAGCAGTTGCAAGCCTGTAATTATGCTGCTAGCTGGCAAACATTTACAAAAAGACTGTGAGTGGGGTTGGTTGGGGTGAATTACAAAGCAAAAAAAATGATTTTTGACAAATAAAATAACTGAAATATCACATTGACATAAGTAATCAGACCTTTAACTCAGTACTTAGTTGAAGCACCTTTGGCAGCAATTACAGCCTTAAATCTTTTTGGGAATGATGTGACAAGCTTTGCACACCTGGATTTGGGGATTTTCTGACATTCATCTCTGCAGATCCTCTCAAGCTCTGTCAGGTTGGATGGAGACCATCGGTGGACCATTTTCAGATCTCTCCAGAGATGTTCGATTGGGTCGAAATCTACCACCACACTTCACCATTGGGGCTGGTGCCTGGATTTCTCTGGTTTATCAGACCAGAGAATCTTGTTTCTCAGTCTGAGAGTCCTTAAGGTGCTTTTTTAGTGTCTTGCACTGAGGAGAGGCTTCCGGCTAGCCACTCTGCCATAATGGTGGAGTGTAGCAGTGCTAGTTGTCCTTCTGCAAGTTTTTCCCATCTCCACACATGATCTCTGGAGCTCAAACAGAGTGACCATCGGGTTCTTGGTCACCTCTCTTACCAAGGCCCTTCTCCCCTGATTGCTCAGTTTGGCTCGGTGCCCAGCTCTAGGAAGATTCCTGGTTGTTCCAAACTTCTTCCATCTAAGAATTATGGAGGACACTGTGCTCTTGGGAACCTTCAATGCAGCTAAACGTTTTTTTTTTAGCCTTCCCCAGATCTGTGACTCGACACAATCCTTTCTCTGAGCTCTGCAGGTAGTTTCTTTGATCTTTGATTCTTTTGACCTTAAATAGCCTTTCCAAATCATGTCCAATCAATTGATTTTTCCACAGGTGGTCTCCAATCAAAGTGTAGAAACATCTCAAAGATGTTCCAGAGAAATGGGATGCACCTGAGCTAAATTTCAAGTGTTATAATGAAGGGTCTGAATACTCAGCCGTGGCCCGTGCCATTTTAAGTCTTCAGTGCAATTCATGCCATTAAGAAAACTCAGTTTCACAATGAATAAGACACATTAAGTGGCAGTTAACTAATAATACCAATTATTGACATTTTAAAAACACGTCCACACTCAAAAGTCAGAACCAAGGAGGTCTAAAACCAAGAAAAATCTTTCTAATAATATTTGCAATTTAATTTTTGCTTGCAATAAATTTTGTTTCGTCAGGGTACATGGTTACTTTTCAAAACTTGATCCGACACTGAATGCTCCAGCAGCCTAATTTACACCTAGAAAACTCCTGATGTTGTTACAACAATGCAAAAAGCACTTACCAATTTGCTTGAATGCAGAACACCTCAGGTTTTCAAATCCATAAGGATCTCTTTCTCAATGGTGATGAGGCAGTGATGACAGCCGACTCATCAGACAGCTTGATCTTACACTGTTCACTCTTGTATTACTACATCACTTAAAGCGTGATTGCGTCACTCAAGGCCAGCTAGAAGGTCTGGACTGGTACATATCCTAAAGATCACACCCACCAAGAACAAATAAATCAATCTGATTGGCTGATGAATCTGACAATCTGACTTTAGTTGCCTATTCACTTGCACTGTTGAGGGATTCTGTGGAAATTCTGAAGGCCTGACAGGGTGGATCTCAGACTGGAGAGCAATTGAAAATGCATAGGCAAAAAGGTCAATGAAAATCAAAGGATGAAAAAAATATTTATAGAAGGCTTTTCTGGCCCTAAAATCGCCATTGTCATTATGGGGTATGGAGTATAGATTGTGAATAATTTTTTTTTATATATGTATATGAATAAATACATACTGTATATGCATATGTATTTTTTACACATATAAAATGGATTACTTTTTATGTCCCATGGCGAACAAAATAAAAATTCTTAAGTAATGACTAAACGATTACAGTATTGTATTCATTTCACCATTTTTAAGTTAAGCCTTGGTTTGTTAATGTGATGAATCCTTTGAAACGAGCTGAATAAGTCCCCAGCAATGACACTAAAACTGTTATAATGTCAAATTAGGTAAATGTTTTAATTGAGTTAAATAAATGTGATCCCACTGAACATTTAAGTCATCTCAGTGATTACTTACTCATTGATTACCTACTTTTAATAAATCTGTTTTAAGACATATACAGTATAAAGAGAGCCTAATTCATTAGCTTAACATCGGGTTTGTTTATTTACAGGGAAACATCCACTCCAACTCTGTGGTGGAACACACAATCTTCTGTGAACTACAGAGTGCACTTTCTCCTCCATCATTTATTAATAGCAGCACCTGAGGTCTCCGTGCACAAAACCAGCACACCAAATCAGCGTCCCCGGTCGACAATTACACTTACACAACAGTCTCCTCCTAATGAAATCCAGGCAAATGGTACTACACTTGCACACATCTCTCCATCAGAAAGATTGCTGGAGTGCTGACAGGTTTGGCCCTTTGTGTCCATCTCCGTAAACCTCTGAATATCCCTGCATGTTGTTGAGCAGGCATAGGTGCGTGGCTTTAAGTGTGATAGAGTGTGGTGTAGACCTGCGTGCCTGCCCATACCGTGTCCCTATTCTCCCCAAGGGGAAGAGACCAGCGTCGAATTGCAAAACAGAGCTTACAGCTAGCTTTTGTTTCCCCTCAATCTACGGCGACTGAATTGTGTCACGCTTTTATTGGTTTTCCACCCAATGCTTTTGATTCTAGCCATTATTGAAGAAGAATGCTTTCGGAAAAGCAGCGTTTCTCTATTATTTGTTTGCTTTACTCAGCATTACTCAACTAAATGAGACATTTTCTCAGTACGCTGCCTGCACTTTCTACGCTGCTTCAGTGGATAGTGTTGCACTAATTTGCACAAGTTTTAGCTCAGCTGGATTTAATGGAACATATTTGCGATGTACCCAACCGAGTCAGAGTCTTGATCTTATGGTTGAGGTCTTCCTGAGACCTCTTAAGGGCATATAAGTGGCAATTTAGTCAGGGTGGATCTATTAAGTTATTAAAAAAATACTTAAAAAAAAAAAAAGTAAAAACGGTCATATGGTGTAAACAATCAGAGACAGGGACAAATAAAATAAAATAAATAAAAGTCTCTTTAAAAGCTGAAATTCTTGAAATAAAAGGAATAATGGAATGAGTAGGGCAGAATAATCTTTTATTATTATTTCTTAAAAAAAATAAATAAATAAAAAAAATATATATATACACACACACACAAATAAATCGTTTTGAAATCATTTTTTGAAATTATAAGGAATATCCAGGGTTCAGTTTAAGTTAAGCTCAATTGACAGCATTTGTGGCATAATGTTGATTTCCATAAAAAAAAAAAATCAACTTGTCTCTTTTCTTTAAAAAGTAAGTGACTTACAATGAAAGTGAATGGAGCCAATTTTTGGATGGTTTAAAGGCAGAAATGAAGCTTATAATTTCATAAAATGCACTAACTGTACATTAATTCTTCTTTTAAAACGTGTGCATTATTTGAGCTGTAAAATTTTTTAAATTGTAATTTTTATGGTTGTTTCAGTGTTTTCAGGTTTACAGTGTTACGTTGTCATGGCAGCGAAGTTGTAAATTTGCATATAACTTTACACAGAAAAGGTTAGTAAAATATTTTATACATTTTTGTGGAAGTTAGCATTATGCCACAAATGCTGAATATTCCTTTTATGATAAAGTTGTGAACACAAGGTGCAAGGAAAGTATATTAATACCTTTTTCTATTTAACACCATGATTCTTTGTTACAGCTGAAATGGGAAATTTCTGAACCACTAAGGTTTCAAAAATTGCAAAAATAAACCATGTTTTCAAACAGCTTTTCCCGAATACAACATGACACAGCAAATAGTCCTGCCCCAAATTCACACCATTGGTCGAGCCAATGTTGCTTTGATGGGCTGGATGGATGGACAAACAAACAGGAATGTTTGATAGCACCACAGAGACACAGTACTTTTCAGGGAAACCAACCTGCAAATGGCATAATTATAGCTTACTTGAAAACTTTGTCACTGCTTTGTGATGTAATATATGGAAACTTACATTTATAAAAGTCTGATTCAACAAGGAATTTGAATGAGAACATGAAAAGTGAACAGACATGTAAAATACAAAGTTTTCAATATCTCACTGTATTGTGATTTGACTTTAACTCCCTCAAACTTCAAAAGGCAGAAGTGAGTATTTTTTGCCAAATGAAATGAGACCATGACATGACCTGAACTAATGGCCACTGTACTATATAATGCAGTTACTAAAGGTAGTTTTCTGAATAATTTATAATAACTTGCCGTTATGCTCAATGACAAGGTTGCATTGGGAAAGAGAGATTACATTTTAATAATAATAATGCATTTTCATGTTTAAGGTACCAAGGATTCGATTATATGCTCTAGCCTGAATTAAAAAATTTTTTTGCAATGATTGCATCAAATTTGTTCCTAAAAGTTTTGAAAGCAGGAGATTTTTTTTATAATTACCTAAAATAAAAACCTAAATAAATACAAATTCTCTCATCATTTACTCAACCTTAAGCCATCCCAGATGTGTTTGTCTTTCATTCTTCTGCAGAACACAAAATAAGATTTTAAGAAAAATATTTCAGCTCTGTAGGTACATACAATGCAAGTGAATGGTGAACAAAATTTTGAAGCTTCAAAAACATATAAAGGCAGCATAAAAGTAATCCATATGACTCCAGTGGTTTAATCCAGGTCTTCTTTAATCCAATAGGAAGATAACACAACCCTCACACAAACACAACCAATCTGATTTGGTCATGATCTGATTAAAGGTTACCAGGATAAAGTGGGTCACCGGTGTGATATTCTAAATTCACAGACATGAATTAAATTATTCTGGAATTCTTAAAGAGTCCCATTGACCCTCACCTTCCTCTACGATACATGAGGGGCTTTTATTCATTTAAGCGGCTGTAAGGAGCAGTCTCACTGCAGAGGAAATTGAATCTTGTCAGTTGTTGTTGGTATTTATTGCCATATCAGCAACAAGGGCTATATCATGGCAAGTACAAGTTATAATCAAACAATATGAAATACATTAAAACATAAAAATAACATGTATGTTTCACAGTCAGAGTAATATTGAATCTGGTCTGACATCCACAGATTTATTGCTTCAGACATTGTCACAACAACCCGTGCTGTTCACATATCAAAACAAGTGACATAATTCTACATTCCTTTGTCTTATACCATCCGAATACAAATATAAGAACTTAATTGTACATTTGGTAGCTAAAGTGGGCCCAAAAAGTATGTAAACACCTACAAATTACTTCAAGTCCTCATCAAGTCATATATAGTATATGATGTATATATATTACTGCACTAAAGCCAGACTTCTGTTTCATTTGATTCCATCAAATTTCAAAATATAAAAAGAAAATCATTAAATCTGAGAAGAAGGACCTTTCATTTTTTTAATTCAATGGATTTGCCAAAGAAAATAGACACTGTAAACATTTGGAATGTGACACATAGAAGGGAACCTTTAAAGTGCCCTCATTCTCACACCATTATATGTAAGGATATTTGGTACTGATGAATTTAAAAGGGAATTTAGGGTCTCGAAGTATGTGAGCTATGAACTAAATTGAACTGTCCTTATTGTACTTTATTAGGTAATGAAATGTATAACGGAATTAGTCGTGTTCGACAATCATTATAAATTAGATAAATGACAAATATCTAGATTATTTGTCTGAATAAATTCTCCACCATTAATTGTAAAACAACGTTTCGTTGTATCCGCTCACAATTTCTACTGTAAGGAATTAGCTTTACTAAGTGAATTATGATTAATTCACTTATTGGAGTGATATTATTCTTATGGCTTATTGAAAGTAATATCACACCACGTATTTAGGTACAGCTTTAAAGCTAAATCTTTTAGAAACAGGGATGAGATTATTTATCAAAATATACCACAGTCATTCATCTTTGAATACAGACAAACTTTATTACTATTCTGAACATAAATCTAATCTAACACATATATTCATGAGACAGGTTGGTGACAGAATGTGAAATAAATGATCAATAAAGTGAAAATTAACTTTATGGAGTCTGTTGACAAAGCCTTGAGAACCATTTAACCTTCTTTGAGTCTACATCGATTTGCTATCGGATTACCAAAAGTATTCAACTAATACACCAGCAATTTAAGCACAATATTGGAGATGTACTTGCGTTCTTTGTGTTGCTTGGTTCTTGGCCGAAAGTTCATTCCATCAATGTTTTGGACCTCTCTAAGATCGGAGTTATTGTCTGTGTGAATGATGAGGTCTGCTTTGAAGCGAGGCCTTCTCATGGACCATAGAGGCTGAGAGGCTTCCTCTGGACGTTTAGTCCCGAGCTTCCTTGGACCTCACTTGGCATGGATCTATTTCCGACGTGATCTAGAGAAGACCACGAGGGAAGAGTCAGAGCGAAGTCTGAGCAGTCAGCAGAGAAGGAGATACAAGCATGTGAAGACAGAAGAGAAGATACTGAAGAGAGGAGAGTTCTTTCTGTTTGGAAACATTTAAACTGAAATTAGCCGCATACCCAAAGGTGTCCTGCACCAATCAGAAGTGACTTTTCAGAGTCACATGGTCAACTGGGCTGCCTTTTCTGACAGTTGAGTTATGGTCCTTTGTTTCAGATTCTTACATATCTCCATATTTAATCATGAACTTTTATATCTTGAGAATGGTACAAGAGACATGATATTAATTGTCATCAGCTTCCTCCATGTAACAAAGCGAGCGTTTGCTTACCAAATTTGACATTCTTTCATTAATATGTGTACGTGTAGGTAACAAAACATGAAAATCCCTGGTTACAAATCATACTGGTTAATTCCTTGGTTATACAACATGGATAATACATTACACACATTTTAAAGAGTAAAGAGTGTGTAAAATGTTCCTGGATTAAGATGAAATGTCCTTTTTAAGATGCTGTTTGCTGAACAATGATCACAATGTGGTGATCTGATGAGTCTAAGTGTAGCAAACTGGTTTATATCGGAGGACAGAATCTTGTGTGTCCCGAGTCTCTCGGGAACTCCAAGAGTGTGTGTTCTGTCTTTTATTGCTTCGACCTTTGAACTTGGGGTCTCTTTGCAGAGAAGTTTTCAAGTCATATGGGATCTAGACAAGTCTCTTTGTTAGCTTTATTGGCCAGATGTGCGACTCACTGGCACCAACGTCTTTCCATTTATGATTTTGTGGAATTCCAGAATTAAGATTGGGTAAATCCTAGATTCAAATCATGTTGTTTCAACTCTTCTGCATGTATAATACTACAATACTTACTACTACATGGCAATGGAATAAATAAAGCCTTTTTGGGCTTTATAAGAAAGATTTCTATAATACTCTGGATAAATAACTTATTTATTAATGAGTTACATTTCCCAGAGGGAAAAGGATGCATTTAGGGTTTGTTTGCTTTTTGATCAGAACTTCATTCAAGTGTCAAAAACAGGAAAAAAACTATTGGATATCCAAGTGAATGGTGATTGAAAATCTCCTTTTGTGTTCCACAGAAGAAAGTCATTCAGGTTCGGAACAAAACAAGGGTGATTAAATGTTGACAGAAATGTCATTTTGTTGTCAACTATCCCTTTAAAGACCAGGGATAAAATACGATGCAATCTAAATGATTCACATACCGTGTATCAGTACTGTTCATCCGTACCTTAAATGAGGAGCTACAACAGCAGCAGACTGTAAATAATAGTCTTCTTGTGTTCTTGTGTTTGAAACCCTGGGCTTGTTCTGCTTTAAATTGTGTCAGAATTCTGGACTTAAATATACTGTCAAAAAGTATGTGGGTTTGTGAAATGCCCTCAGCAGGATTTTGAGATCTGAGTGCATTTTATGGTAAAATGTCATGTGAGATCTTTTAGCACTGGGGTGGGCAGGCCCAATGTATATTATCTAAGGAAAAATAGAAATTGAGCTAATATTTACCGTGCAGGTATTACACATCACAGGTGTGAGAACACATTAATGTCATCTTATAAAAGTGGGATTTCAAACAGAGAGCTAATCAAAGATCCATTAGGTTTATGTAGAAGAGGTTTGTGTTAGATTGACATATGCCAGAACAATGTGTTTTACTGCCATCATGCACAAGAAATAAGGAAAGTTGACATGCCCTGTGGTGTGACGTGCTACAATACTAATAATAATTTTAGTATTTAACATGACTTCCTTTATCTTTTTTATAGTGTCGTGAAGATCTAATTTCATAATTGTAAATACTTAAAGACCAATGAAATCAAAACTGGAGTTAGGCTGTTAGCTTGAGGCCATGTAGAGCTCATAAAAGTTGACAAAAAGTAACTTTAAGCGTCTTTCAAACAATCAATCAGTTGTTACATGAATATTTTGGCCAACTATTAAAAGGTGTTTGCATTTAGCAGTTTTAGCATGTAGACCTGGCAGTGATACATCTCATATCAATGAAATGACACAGTTACGCCAATCTCATATCTAAAAATTGCAACCCAGATCACATTCGCAACTGGCAAACAAGTCCGGCCCTATAGTCATTGAGATATGCTGGCCCATGTCGATCAAGCAATGCATATGAAGACCTCATTACACAGTCAGTCAAAGATTAGAGCTGATTTGATGAAATACCAATGAGACATTGAATGTGTGTGTGTGTGTATGCCCCATTACTTTAACTAAGCGGCTCTGTGTGAGGGTATTTGTCCCACACTGTGGCTAATGTTCACAGAGAGTGAAGGTAAGTAGAGGGAGAGCGCATCTGAGAGTTATAAAGAAGGAAAAGAAGAAAAGTAACTGTAAGTCAACATTTAGTTCCTTCTGCAACCAGTTCTACAGGATTTTCTAAACTCAACATATTATGTCAATATTGAACTGATTCTCTTTCTCTCCCGTCTCTCTTATAGTGCAGTGTGTAATCAGGCCATACAACCCCACAGATAAGGCTGCAGTCATGCTCCTCTCTTCTGCATTGGGATTCTGGAAAATGTCTACCCAGCCTTTTTCAAAGCCATGAGCCTCCCAAACCACATCGGTGTGACCCTCAGCATTTCTGTGGCCGGCTACGTGCTCGGAGGAAGCTCCTACTTCCAGGCCTTGCTCTTCGGAGGAGCATGGGCCAGTTTGGTTTACTATTGCTGCCATGAAATTTATGATGGCTACCTCAAAAGAAAGCTGGATGTGGAAATGGCTGGCATTTAGGCCAACTTCCTGGATAACCTGATGAATAATGTCTGGGTGGCTGAGATGGAGGTGAATGGGAAGTCAAAGTTAACTGGGTTCCTGGCTATAGTTGGCATCATGGGCATAGTACAGAGCGACAGGAGCGATGGGTTTAATGCTGCCACAGAAGATGTGGCATCTCTAGAGGAGAGTGCGGGGAAGGTGTTTCAATTAATTGTGTCCTTTTCCCATTGCCGCAAAGGTCTGAGAACCCAACTGGCAGAGACAGCCATAGAGTTTTGTGAAGAGCAGGGCCTTTCCCGTGTGGTCATAGAAACCAGCTCTTCGCAGAGCGCAGCTAATTCACTGTTCTACAAACTGGGCTTAACTGTGACTTCAGTCCATAATGAAACACACTCTGTTCCTTTGTTTTCTAAACTGGCCAGGATCAATGTAATACGAATGGGAAAAGCATCTCTAAAACGTGTTAACAATATTAACTTTTTAATAACTTTGCAACAATACAGAAACGTTTAGTATATGTCTCTGGCTTTATTCACACCGCTCACAAATCTAAATGACAAAAAAAAAAAAAAAAAGTTGTCTAATCAGCAGGAGAGAGGTAAGGAGCGGCCAGGACACCAGTTTGGGAGAGAGAGAGAGAGATGCACATGTTGTGTGTCTGTGTGCATCTTATGTTTGTTTTATGTTGTTTTAAGTTCAGTTATGCCATTAAAGTTATGTTGATTGTTCTGCCTCCTGCCCATCCTGAACCCATTACATTGGTGCTGAAACCCGGGAAGGAAGTGGGATGCGCTGTCGTGGAGTTCTCCCCGCTTCCATCTGCCAGTGGAGCAGCCTCTGCATCTGCTTGGGGACAGAGGGGTTGCTGTCAGCCGCCGAGCGTCGAAGGAAACGCTGTTGTATGCCGAGAAAGGGAAGTTCCGTCCGCCAGGGGTTGGAGGACACGATGCCATCTGCCAGGGGAGGAGCGAGCTGTGATGATTTGGGGTGCCATGTCATCTGCTGGTGTGTTTTCTCAAGTCGAGTGTCAATGCAGCCCTCAACCAGGAGATTTTAGAGCACTTCATGCTTCTGCTGACAAGCTTTATAGAGATGCTGATTTCCTTTTCCAGCAGGATTGGTACCTGCCAACAGTGCCAAAACTACTAGTAACAGTTTGCTGACTATGGTATCACTGTGCTTGATTTTGCCAGCCAACTCGCCTGACCTGAACCCCATAAAGAATCTTTGGGGTATTGTCAAGAGGAAAATGAGACACTAGACCCAACAATACAGACGAGCTGAAGGCCACTATTAAAACAACCTGGGCTTCCATAACACCTCAGCAGTGCCACGGGCTGATTGCTTCCATGCCACGCCACATTTAAATTTTCCACGATATTCACATTTTTTGCGATGCACCTGTATATATTTGAGATTAAAAAGATAGTTATATGATAGAGTCAATTCATATTTATAATTCATAGAAGTCAATTCTTTTTGATCATCAAGTTAAGTGAACTTATCACAAGTTTTGGAGATGCCATTAGTCGGTTCAGTTGAGGGAATGAGTTTCCTCAATCAATAGAGTAGTCAACTTATTAGAGTTTTCAGTGTGGGTGGAGATGCACAACTAGACAGAGCCCAGACATCAGCCACCTTCTCAGATCTCATCAGAAATTCAGTCCAGAAGGTGATGAATCCCCTAATGACATCTCTGCCTTATGCCTCATAATGCCACCGAGCCCACTTTTAACCACTCAGATGGGTATTAGCCTTTAGTAATGACTTCCGGCATTATTATTGACACCATGCATTAGGATGGCTTTTTAATTTATTGTCTAAATTGCACATTATGACTTCAAATCATGCATATGCACATATGAGGAAGGGAAACAACAATGTCAGGGCTGATAACATCACAGTGTTAATGCTGAATAATTGGCAGGTAATAAGATGTGTGACTATGCATTTTATAGAGTGGTAGCTATTAAGAAGATTCTACAGAGACTTGATATCATTTTGAAACATAAATGTTTAATTAATCAGTTAAGTTCCTCTACACTTCAAAACCAGCAAGGTTATTGATCAGTTTACAGTGTGTAAATACATCAATGCGAATTCTTAATTAAAATGTGCAAGTACATTGAATACAATTAATCTAATAATACATTAACTTGACAGTATCGGTACATACAAAAAAGGACTTATAATAAATAGGCCACTTTATATATATATATATAATCTTTTAGCAGACATTAAAGCAAAGAGATAAAGGGAAAATGAGAGATGGTGAAAGTGCAGTTCTTTTTAATGATCACACCCCAGGGGTTTGAGGGGGAACACAGAAATCAACACACACACACACACACACACACACACACACACACACTTGTTTTTATATCATTGTGGGGACTCTCCATTGACTTCCAAGCATTTTATGGATTTTATACAGATCTAACGATAATTTCTATCCCCTAACCCTACCTCTAAACCTAACCCTCACAGAAGCCTTTTTGCAAAACAACATGGTTTAGTATGTTTAATAAGCCATTTCCTTCATTTGGACCGCTGGATGGGCCACACAAGGTAGGTGATCGCAGGTTTTACTATTCTTGTGGGGATATTTGGTCCCCACAATGTAGTATAAACATGTACACACTCTCTCTCTCTCTCTCTCTCTCTCTCTCTCACACACACACACACACACACACACACACACACACAGCTGAGTGCAAGACTAAGGAAGGAATGCCAAATAATTTTCAAAGTTCTGCTCACATTCAATGTGAATTTGAGGGTTGCAAGCTGAATGCAATATCAGTGTGATGAAATGAGAATACATTGGCTAGTGTTGTTTTCTCTGGATAAAGTATTTATATTAACATTTGAAAATCTCCTTAAATCTATCATTACACACCAAAGGAGCATATTGTAGTGTACTTAGCCTAGATCCGTTTTTTCATATAGTGCATAGTGGGTAGCACAATATGACCATGGACTTTTTATCAACACCAAGACTTCAGTTTAATATTATATGTAGGCCTATTTGAAATGTTTAAGAGAAAATACACAGTTAAAAAAAGTTTTGTCTTGTATGTATAAACCTCACAAAAAAAAAAACAAAAAAAAAAATTTATGCTTAAAATAAGAACAATAAATAGCCAAGAAGGTAGGAAAATGCATTTAATTCAAGATATATGCTTTGAAAACAAGTACATATCTCTTGTTCTAAAGAATTTTAGATATGTTTTCTGGAAACAAGGCAAACATATGCATTTAGAAAATTATTGATTTGCTGTCTATATCATGTAAACGTTCCAAAAGTATGTCAACTATGTGCAGTTTTTGTGTTCCTGTTATCTAGTGTCACTTCCAATTTGGAGTATTTTACCAGTTATGGCATCAGAATTTATGCGGAAACAAATATTCCACAGAAAAAAGTGATCGCAAGAAAAGGATCGCTACAGTTTGTGATTTCAGAAGAAAAAAAAAAAAGAGCATGTCACACCCAACTCGTCACATATTGACGCTTTTGACAGGACCCCATGGCGTCACATTTTAACACCCTGGGTATACCTTTGGCGCGTTGGGTAGTCTTAACCAAAACCGCATTCAAAGGTGAGTTTAACAACGCTCCACGGCGTCAATAACAATATAAAACAATGACATGTGACACATGTGCCTCATAGAGAAGAATCCAGACAACTTAAAAATGTGATACTGTGATTAGTGTTCAAAATGAATCAGATAAAAATAAGAAAAATAATAAAATTAAATTATACAAATTATATCTCTTTAACATCTTGGATATTTCTCCCAGACAGTAATGAGAGTAAATAAAAGGAACATTTGCAAGTTTCCCATTTCTCAGAGAAAATTACTCCAGTAATCTCACATCTGTCCCCTCCTTTCAAAAGAGACTTTCACATGGGATGCGTCTCATTTATGTAATCCTGCACTCTTGTTTCCTGTCCTTGCTTCCTTTCCTCAGTTCCTAACTCCTTCCTCGTAGGCTGCAAGGAAAGGACGGAAGAAAACAAGACGGATGTAAACATTGAGAGACTTTGACATGACTGACATTTCATAAAACGAAATATCTAGCATATTCTCCCTCGCAACTGGAACAACAGGTTTTTCCCCCCTTTTGTTTATACGATTTGTCACTTGTATGCAGGCAATTATCTGCTCAGTTTATAATTTAGGCCTCTTTTGTTGAAATACAATTTAAATGAATAAATTATTATAAAGTAAACACCGCTGTCAAGATTCAAAATCCTTGACACCAGAGTGTATTCTCTGTTCAACAGCATTCATTTACATTTGTTTAGCGTATTAGCCATGGGCAATGTCACTTGAGCAAAAAAGAAAGTAGAATATTGTTATAGTTGATTTAAATGTTAGCTGTACAGTATGAACAACAGGACTCCACCTTTAAGGCTATCAATTGTCACTTTGTAAGATTTATCCATTGGAATCTGAATGACTAGCTTGCTAACTGTAGTACAGCTGTTGTTGGCCAGGATGTCCACCATTTTGTTTTTATTTTTAAACTAAAATGGAGATAGAAGCATTGCATTATGGGAATTTAGCAGAGACACTTGCATACTGAAAACCTGTAGCTAATTCCTGTTGCTTATAAAGCATGGCGCTATGAATGCTTATGTGTTGTGTTTGAGTCACAGCGAACACGCATACTGATTAAATGTATACTTAAATGTAGGCCTATGCACTGCGAGTGGCTTTGTATAAAAATGTCTGTCATTTGCAGGTGTTTCTTCAACTTAGGGCACTTTCATGTCCCAGGGGTTGATTTTTATACTTATTTTAACTATTAGATTTCAACTTTTTCATTAGATTTCATTAAAACTGAGTTGGAAAGTTTTTACTTGGCCTCAATCATTTATTTTTGGTACTTCTCACATGATTTTTACATATGCAGATTTGACTGATTTAGCTTTGTCCAAGAACCAGACTGTGAGTATTAAACTATGAAAATCCATTATAAAATTAAAAACGTTTAAATCTATGATAATCTAAACAAAGTGTGAAATAAATTTTGTAAAAATTATGACATTTCCACCACATCAAGCAATTTTGCCACTCATTTTTTTCCAATTTTTTTTCCTCCAAAAGTTATTGTATTAGTTAACCTAGTCAATATCACTTATGAGCAGAATATTTGTATTTTGCTTCATTTCAAACCAAGCTACAATTTTGCCAAATTATGCAAAAGTGTGAGAATATTAAACATATACATATATATATATATATATATACATCCATCCATCCATCCATCATCAACCACTTATCCTGTGTACAGGGTCGCGGGGGGCTGGAGCCTATCCCAGCTAACATTGGGCGAAAGGCAGGGTACACCCTGGACAGGTCACCAGTTCATCACAGGGCCACACATAGACAGACACACACACTCACACACTCACTTCCACACCTAGGGCATTTTTTTTTGGAGACACCAATTAACCTAGCCTGCATGTCTTTGGATGGTGGGAGGAAGCCAGAGAGAACCCACGCAGACACGGGGAGAACATGCAAACTCCACACAGAAAGGCCAGGGCAACCGGGGTTTGAACCCACGACCTTCTTGCTGTGAGGCGACAGTGCTAACCGCTGCACCACCGTGCCGCCCCATATATATATATATATATATATATATATATATATGGGGCTATATAAAGCTATATATATATATATATATATATATATATATTTTTTTTTTTTTTTTATGGAACTACTTTCTTACGCGAAGAATCAGAATCAGCCGTTAATGGTTCAAAACAAATGATGCGTCCAAGCCTCCGTTAGTGATTCAAAAATGTCACTTCAGAAATATTATCATGGCTTGTGCTGTTTCGAACAAGTTATTGGATAAACAAGGATAGATATGAGTGAGTGTGTGTGTGTGTGTGTGTGTGTATGTGTGTGTGAGAGAGAGAGAGAGAGAGAGACAGAGAGAGAGCGAGAGAGAGAGAGAGAGAGAGTGCGTTGGGGTATCACCTGTTGCCACACCCAAGCAGAGATGCTATCAGCTTTCTGAAGATCAGTTTTCTCAGTGGAAAAATGGCCGTACAAGCGGGGGTAATTCTCCCTATTTCATAGTAGCCGGTGAACGAGTCTTTCACTATAGTAACCGCAATGTCCTCCGCCATTTTGAACAGTACTTTTTCTCCAATGTGGAAACTCCAGTAAGAGGTAAGTAATGAGTTGAGTAATTCATCTGTCTGTTGTGTCTCATCTGTGATGAGCCATAATGCTGAAGTTGTTCGTTTAAAGCCGTTTAAAGCTATTTTCTAGCTGTAGTTGTGTAGTAGTAGTAATACGAGTGATCACGGAGCGCTGTTATATGCAAACAATGACTGACGGATTCACTTCACATCACCAACTGGCATCACCAACTGATCTTTTGCCACCACCCGCTGGCTAATATATGTAATGTCAAAAAATAAAATAAAAATACATGTAAGAGACACTTATACAGTAACTCTTAACACATATGCACTACTCTTACACTTTAGTTTAGAAAAGCACGAACACAAGCGGAGTGATACACACAGTGAAGCGTCCGAGTACTGATGGTATACTGTATCTATATTATATATATATATTAGACTTTACTTGTTTACTTTGCCAAAAGTTGAAGAATCACCCATGCATGATGACAACTATCCTTAGCACATCATGTACGTATACAGCATTCTACATATCTTTCGAGTATGAGTCGAATGCTAACAGGCTTTTTTGTTAAGCACAATACTTTTTCATTCGGGCAGTTTTCAGCTGTATTACATTCAATAGTTTATTGCATTCATTTGAAATCTAGACATTTTTGAGTTAATGCTCTAAAGCACTTTGTCAGAGAACATAGAGCAATGTGAAAGAATGTTTAATTTATCAGATTCATTTCTCTGAGGAAATACTAAATGATTTAATCTAACAATCAGAATCAGATTGAGCTTTATTGCCAAGTATGCTTACACACACAAGGAATTTGTCATGGTGAAAATAACGCTCCATTACATTGCTATATTGACATTCCTTCCCTTGACAGGAGCTGTGCATATGGCGATTACTAAGAACAAAATGTCCTCTATTTATTGAACGAATGACACACACTTAACAATAATCCAGTTTGCATTTTTGACATACCCTTGGGATGAAACAGATCAAGGTGTCTAAAGGCAGCTTAACCAATTTAGCACTATCTTTTCTTAGCTTAGCTTGAGACTTGAGAGGTTTTAAGAATTTACAAGTCATTTCTAAGTAGAATTTAGCTTTTTGGGGTATTAATACTAATCTTTTAACCCACTCACACCCCCTACCTGCAGTGGTAGTTAGCAGTGTTGCCACAAGTATTGAAGATAATTTAGCTACATTTCTCAATAGCAATGTGAGCAGTCTGTACTTTAGCTGTTGTCTCGAGCTGATCAGTTGGTCTGTTGGGTGATTTTAGATTTGGTTACTTTTCAGCTGGTCATCCTGGGAGACCAGCTAGCCATACCAGCTAAACTAGCTGAGCACCAGTTTGGCCAGGCTGGAAGACAGGCTTAAACCAGCTAAAACCATTTTAAACCAGATAAGACCAGCAAATTATCTTCGGTTGTTTTAAGATGATTTTTGTTTGTTTGTTTGTTGTTGTTTCTTTTGCATGGTTTCGCAAAATGGTCCAAGCAGTTTACGGTTCATTCTGAATCATTCAGACAACTTCTGAATTAAGAAGAGAACAAAAAGAACACTGAATTAATTTAATATTTAGAGTAGCATACAATCAACTGAAATCAAACCTGCAAATCAATGTGAGCGCAGCATAGTTCTAGCGGGAAGACTAGCTGCTGTACATCATCACACTATTAGCTGGGTAATTCCTAGCCAATCACATGTAAGCCGTTGCTTTATAAGTCTGCTCACAATCTATCACATTGCTGTTTCAGTGCGCTAAGATGGCAACCTCCACCACCCCACCACCACCAGTTGAGCCCCGTCCCGCACGGGGGTAGGCTCCTCGCCCCTGCCTCCTATCTCTGGCAGGATATGACGGTTCTGAGTACAACTCCCTCGGACCGCCAGACGGGGCCTACGCCAAAGAGAGACATTACTTTTCTGTTCTATATTCATCAAATAAATGGCATCATAAACCTCACTCAAGCCTGCGTGTCTTCCCGATAGAAATTCCATTATTTGCTATCAATAAAAAAAATCTTCATTATGGTTAACGCTTGCATGTGCAGATTGTGAGTATATTTTTATTGCAGGTTAAGACATTGTCCGACCAATGAATACAAATCTAGAGTTCTGGCAAACTTGCTGCAGACAAATTTGCCACTCATTATTTTCACACGCAACTGAACTTGCTATGCGTGGCAAATGTTTGCCAATAATTTGCTGCAATGCTCATTTGTATGTGAAAATGTGCGAATTTGTGGGAAGTTTGCAGGAAATTTACAGCAACTCTCGATTTTTTGGATGGGAGAAAAAGACTCAAACTGGACATGAAGTGGCAAGGTACTACTGTGGTAATCTTTGAACCTTTTGAACCAAGGCAAAGTCTTATATTTTGAACTCAATGTGAGTCATTTCACCCATTAAAAGTGAACCTGTTTTTATTCTCTTTGAAAATCCACTTGAAACCAGAGTCACGTAGCACGTTATCCACCCTGAGAGACATGCCGAACACTTCACGGGGCAGGAGGGCTCTTAATTCACCATGGATGTGTGACAACTTTTAAGACTCTGCCCGACAGCAGCTGTTGTCATGGTATCGCTGAAGTGCTTCCACAGGCAAGTTTCTATGAACCCTTACCTCTGGTAGTTGTGTATTCAGGTTGTGTGGACCTGTGCAAATAATGCTAGCATGATTGAGCTACTTGAGATTATTTACTAAGCAGAACCTCAAGGCTGTAATGATGTCTTGGATATGGCAACTGGCTAATATGTCACCTAGGGTGAGCCATAGTTTATTCTCAAATGTTCACAGTGTATAAGAACAATTTCCTGCCAACAACATACAAATTATTATGCCGCAGTTGTCTTAGAGGTGTGGAACAGGAGTACTACGCTTAGTTTAGAGACTAGCCAGAGACAGGTATACTGTAGCCGCAGGTATTGCTCCAAAACCACCAAAGAAGATATAGGGAGCCCCTTACATAACCCTTTCCTTAACCTTATCCGTGAGTGGAATTGACGGTCCTTTTGGAGTTGATGCAACCCCCTTTTGAAGTATCTACGCCCCCTTTTGGTCTAACTTCGCCCTCTTTTGGAGATTCCGACCCCTTTTGGAGGTCGCCGGCCTGCAGCTATACCTACTTGACTAGCCAAGTTCTCCTTGAACAAGAATTTCAGGGATATGCGCAAACACGTGAAACATCACCAGACGAACATGTTAGCAGAACAAAAATGTCAGTAAAATTCATCATAATTTTTTTTATGAATTTTCAATCATTTATGGGTGAACTATCCTTTTAACCAGTAGTGGATCCTGGCAAAGGCAAAATAGGCAGCTGCCTAGAGCGGTAACGCGCTCTGGGGTGGCACAACAGGGTACCTCAAACTGTGCCACCCACCCCTGGCTTGCGATGTGAGAAAGGTGCCCCAAATCGAGCCACCCTGCCCCCGCAGAGAGCTCGCAAGATCACGAAGAATATTTCCACTGTCTAGGTCCATAAAATACAAGTGAATGCTGGCTAGAACTTTCAAAATCCAAAAAAATCACATAAAGGCAGCTTAAAAGTAATCCATAACACTCCAGTGGTTAAATCTATGAATTCAGAAGCGACATGATGGATGTGGGTGAGAAACAGATCAATATTTAAGTCCCTTTTTACTCTAAATCTCCGCTTACACTGAACGTGAAACTAAACAGGCATCAAATGTGACTTTCAGATGTGAAAGTGGAGATTTAGAGTATTTAAAAGACTTAAATATTGATCTGCTACTTATGTTGTTGTTGTTGTTGATATTAAGAGTGGTGCCATATCGGATCTCGCCAAGGGCACCAAGTAAGCCAGAACCGCCACTGCTAAAAACTTGCTAATAAGGAAAACCCTAACAAATCCAACGACTAGATCTTCAGATGCAGTCAATGTGTCAACCAGGTAAAGCTGTCACAGCTGTCTGTAGGTTGCTCTCACAGACCTAAAACTTATTAATATTAGAATTTTTTAAGTATGATACAAGCAATATATTTGTATATACATATGATTTACTTTTAATATTTGTAGTATCTTAAAGATTCAAGTATTGAAAAATAATGACAATAAAAGACTGAGTGCAAGCTGGTCCTGAATAAATGATTAAATCAATTACAATAATGACAATTCAATTGTGAATGTGCATACTGTGGCTCGAGTGTTTTGAGTAGGTTCTCCAAAATTCGTTCAGATCCATTTAATGTTTCAGTGACCATTTCTGGTGATGCCAGAAGGTGCTGACAAATGAGTGTCTTGTGTGAAATGAGTTAGTCACTGAATCAATGATCAAAAGAAAATGTTAATCCTTTAAAACTTGTATGTCTACAGACCTACAAAGAGACTTTAGTTTAAGTTTTAAGCATTATAAGAACAAGGCAGATCTATACAGTTTGTGAGCTGCTGAGCATTACAACAATAATAAGTCTTAAAATAATTCTGAGTTTCAATAACATCTGTTTTCATGTACTTGTTATGATGATAATATCCTCATCAACATGTTAAAATGCATGTCTACAGATGCGTTCCCTTCAGTGAAATGCAGTAAGTGTTTTAAGAACACAGTTTGTCGACTGCACACAAATAGCTTTAACACAGATCTAATCTGCTTAAATTGGCAAAAACAACCGACCACACTATTACCTCACAGATATAATATAAAAAACAAAACTTAATGAAGACCCGTGTGTGTGCTTAAAAGAAGGATTGTCATTTGTTTTTTTCTGCAGTGCATTTCACGTAATGCTGCAGATCAAGAAGACATGCCGATAAATAACTCTCGTTTGTGTTCCTCATCTCTAGATTATTTAGATCAGCATCAATGAAAAACATGGATAAAGGAGCAATATTGAAAGCAACTATGTAGAAATGAATGGAGCCGCGTTGAATAGACCCTCTGACTGATGTCCTATTACGTAAGGGTTGTTACGGTTCATGAAACTCACCTGTGATTGGCTGGATAGTCGCTCAATCAGCCCAAAGTAACAAAAAGCAAATAATACTGTATACAAATCCACCATTTGTACTTGGTATGGGTTTAGCTTGGAAAAGTGTGTGGATCCAAAATCACCTTTTTAAAGAGTGCGGGGGGACATGTCTCCCACGTCCCCCACGGCTGCTACGCCCTTGCCCTAACCCTAAATCTCAATTTTTCCATAATTTAACCCCTAACCCAAACCTAAACCTAAACCCAACTGTATGATTTGAATAGGAAAATAACTTTTCTTTACCATGGACGAAATAAGACAAAATTTGTTCACTGACATTTCCTTTCTTACAACAAAGTGCTGGAGGCCAGCTAAAATGTTATGCCTGTATTTAATTGACTAGAAAGGCTTTTTGTTAATTGGTTGGTCTGAATAAATAGAATTTGGTGATTAAAGAAAATAATGATTTGGTGGACCAAAGGTTTTCAAATCTGAGTAATATTTTAAAACTAAATTGTTCAACTCTTTGTTTTAATAAATATTCATAAAGATTATACTGCACTACTCATGCCAACATTTCTTTATGCCAGCACACATGCGTTATTAAATGCTCTGTCTGAAAGCGACAGTATGTCTGAATGGTGGCAGAGTGAGACATCAGGAGGCAGTTTAGCATGCAGTACATTCACCAGCAGCATGATTTCTGAAAGGGAAATGGAAAGCTCATTTGCCCAGGCAGGAAAAGTGCCTTGTCTCTCGGCGTAGGTGAACTAAGCCTCAGTATATTATTAGTTTTCTGCTCAGTCCCTCTTTCTCTCTGTGTTAGCCTTCCTCAGCAACGTAGCTCGGGCTCCACAGGGACGTGCGGCTGGAAGGAGTGCTCATTGCAATGAGAGATTTTGGAGGGCAAAAAACTATCCTGGACAGGGAGAAACACTCTCCCGGTAAAAAAAACATTGACATTATGTTTAACAAGAGAGTACATGTACTTTTTTTTACAGTAAATTATTGTTTAAATTACAGTAAAAAAATCAATCGGGCATACCCACAATTCCTTGCATGGCCCATCATATTTCATTATATTTTATGTGAATAGTTATGTTTCCTCTTATTTTTAATATCAGTTACGTACATTAGGGTGTTCTGTTTTCTATGTTATGTAGTTTAGTTCATGTTTACTGCATTATTTACATTTTGCATGTGTTACCCTGATGTTGTTTAGTGTTTGTTGTTTGAGTGCAACTGAGCGCTGTCTCTACATGTTTATTGGTCATTACACCTGTAAAAGCCACTATTGATGATCTTCATGTCATCGTGTGCTCTACATAATTTTAAAGTGATTAACCATACCTTATAAAGTAAAAAGAAGATTTTTAGTCGACTTGAGTGGTGGCAGATCGAGACATCAGGAGGCAGTTTAGCATCAGACTTGAGTCCCTGCTGGCTCCAAAGGAGGAGACGACGGGCGAGTAGTGACATGTGGCAGGAGCGTATGCCACCTTGGCGATTTATGTACGCTACCGCGGTGGTGCTGTCTGACCTGAATAGGACATGTTTGTCTCGAACTAATGGGAGAAACTTCCACAGGGCAAAGAGAACAGTCAGCAACTCTAGGCAATTGATGTGCCAGCGCAGCGGGGCCCCTTTCCAACGGCCTGCGGCTGCGTGCCCATTGCACACGGCGCCCCAACCCAATCTGGAGGCGTCGGTCGTGACCAGGATGCATCGGGACACCTGCTGCAAGCGTACTTCTGCCCGCAGAAAGCAGAGGTCTGTCCAGGGCTTGAATATTTGGCGGGAGGGGGGGGGGGGGGTTGGGGGGGTGTGGCGATCGTCACACAGTGCATGCTGTGGCGCCATGCTCGTCTCAGGACTCGAGTCTGAAGCCAGTGATGAAGCGGTCTCATATGCATCAACCCCAGCGGCGCGACCACCGCGGAGGATGCCATATGCCCCAGGAGCAAGAAGTTTTAAAGGGACTGTTGTGCCTGGCCTGAAAGTGCCGAGGCATCTCAGCACGCTCCTCAGATGGGCTCCGTCTGTTTCTTCACCGCGGAGAACTGCTGGGCGAAGTCCTCGATGGTGTCGCCGATGAGGCCAAACGGAGACATGGGCGTTGAGAAAGCGAGCTTTGTCGGTCTCACGCATCTCGACCAAGTTCAGCCACAGATGATGTTCTTGAACCGAGAGACTTCGCTGTGACATTCGTGGCTCTGAGGGCGAGGTCGGTCGCTGAGCGCAGTTCCTGCAACACATCGGGATCAGGGCTACCCCCGTGCAGATCTTTAAGTGCCTTGGCATGATGGACTTGCAGGAGGGGCCATGGCGTGCAGGGCGGAAGCGGCATGTCCGGCGGCGCTGTAGGCTTTGGCGGTCAATGAAGAAGTCATCATACAGGCCTTGGAGTGGTAGGGTTTCTGGAGCGCAACAGCCCTGTCCACCTGGGGAATTGCCGTGTACCCGTGGGCCGCTCCGCTGTCGAGGGTAGCGAGAGCGGATGAGCGAGTGGCTTTGTGATGAGTGGAGAGGGGCGCTCCCACGAAGACATCAGCTCGTCATGCACATCCGGGAAAAACGGGACGGGGGGGCGAGGCTGTGAGCACCGTCCAGACCCCAGGAACCAGTCATCCAACTGCGATGGCTGTGGGGAGGACAGAGGGTTCCAGTCCAACCCCGCGCTGTTGGCGGCCCGGGAAAGCATGTCGGTCATCTGAGCGTCAACCTCAGCCTGGGTGTGCTGGCCCAAAGGCAGCAGCCCAGGGGAGTCATACGCGTCAGACGACGTGCTTTACGATGCAGCAGCAACCATACACAGCTCGAGCTCTAGAGGATAGGCAGGCTGGCTGTAAGGCGAGCCGCTGTTGCCTCAAACAGGGACGGGAGTCAACGAGCGTGCTGGGGGGTGGGTGGTCCGAGGGGGCATACCCGGCGGAGCTGCACCTGCTGCCGTCACCAGATCGCCTCCATCGCCAGCTGCATCATCCTCAATCTCGTGGGAAGAAGGAGCAATGCGTGGTGCGGCTGGAGTGGCTTGCTTTCTGTTGAAAGCAAGCCGCAACCGCAACATTGCCATGGTCATGCTCTCGCAGTGAGAGCATGAACCATCCACAAACGTTGCCTCGGTGTGATCGGTGCCCAGACACACGAGACAACTCCTGTGGCCGTCTGAAGCGGAGAGCACTCTACTGCATCCAGGAACTACACATGGGCGGAAAGGCATCCTTAATAAGATGCATCCTGAAAAGGACGTTCAACACCGCTGTGTATTGCTCTTTAGAGGAAATTACTTTTTACAAGAAAAAAATCACTCTTTAATAAATTCTTTTAAGTTTTGCACTGTCGAAGCGCCCAGGGGCAAACTGCACTGCCATGCCACTGTAGTGCGCCGTAGATCCAACAGCAGACAAGCGTCAGAGGAACTGGAACAGGTGTGTAACTCGCAGCTGACTGCATGCACAACCATCGGCTCCGAAGAAAATTTCTGAATGAACTCAACGTATTTCCCAGCTTTTATACCCGGGGGCGGGGTATGCAAATACTGTCTGTCAACTTCTCATTGGCCTTTTTTCATAGATCAGAGGCATATTCGACGCTCAAGAGAGACCCTAGTGTCGCTTCTTCGACACGTCGAAATGAGCGACAGACGGGGAAATAAAATTAACATCACACCTTGTGTATTTAAGCTAATGCTCTATGAAAAATGGAATGAGAATATTTTCCACACCACATGGTCATTAATTTACATTAGTCGGCAGCAGAAACCCAGCACAGTCTGTTTTTGTGCCATTGATGTTGAATAAAAATGCTCCTTCAGGTTTGTTAACACCTGTTCCGAATCACAGATGCACGAGCCATGCCAAGCAGCAATTTGTCTTTGTTTGGCCCAGAAACACAAACGCAAACAGCAGTCTTGGACAGCTGCTTGCCAAGCATGAAAATTCAGACAAATTAGAGAGCCATTACAATGAGAACTTAAAACTCTTGAGACTTTGAAGCTTTTGAGAAGTTTGCAAAAGCTAATTCTTCTACTTATTTCTTAAAATATTATTAGGGCTGCCAGAGATAACACATTAATTTATTAAACTAATTCAATGTGTTTGTCAAAATAGTTTTTATTGAATGCAGTTAACAGATTTCCTTTATTTGACACACAATATCATAGCTCAGCTGGATTCTGAATTTTCAGTAAATGACAGACACAAGCAGGGCTGGACTGGTAATCTGGCATACCGGGCATTTTCCCGATGGGCTGACGCACTTTGGGGCCGATCAGGGGCAGACTGGCCATCGGGAGAACCGAGCGGGCTCGAATCAAATCAATTGATCAAATCAAATCAAATGCAACCTGTAAAGGCTTGACGAGTGTAAATTTGTTGCCCGTGTAGACATAGTTTGTTTGTTGTTTGGACAATGAAATGAATGCAAGTTAAATGATATGCATTCACTAAAAGGGGTCATAACTTGAGATATAACATTTTTCTTGATCTTTTGACATAAAAGGTCATTGAACTATAAAAACATGCTGTAAGTTTCAGAACTCAAAACTTCCTCCTCACTGCAAAAAGAGCATTTGTTGAAACCAAGCTGCCAAAACAACTCATTCTCTACTTCCTCCACATTGTGATGTCACACTGTGGTAGACATATGCATCTGATCGCCTCCACAACAACTCATCAACGCCTACTTTACCTTTTCACTTCCGTAACCCCACACAGTAACGGTGAGCATTGAGATGGCTAGAGGAGAGAGCAGGTCAGACAAGAGCAGAGAGCCAATCAGAACAGTGGACATTTACTGTCAAGTCTTAAAGGAGAAGCAGCACCAAAACTGAGCATTTCTGTCAGAGGGTCAGAATGAGGGTGGAAAATTATCACGTTTTACAAATATATATTTGTTTTTATGCAAAAAAAAAAAAAAAAACTTAAATTAATCTCAAGGAACACATTAAATAAAAAAAGGCATGTCATGACCATTTTAATGCTAAGAATAGTATATAACACACATAATACAAATTGCAAATCCGTATGTGAGTGGAAAGTCTTTTGAAAATGCTGATCTCATACTCTTCAGCTGTCTGATAATATATTCCATCACTTGTCACTGTTTTGACATATTTGAAGAGCATCTGACACTGACCTTCACCATTCTTTTGGGCTGAATGAGCCAGCAGTTCTCTGATTTTATGTTTTATGACACCTTACAGAACTGCCGTACCTTAGTAAAGACGAAAATATATCTTTATCAACCAGATATGTTTCTCTTCATTAAATATTTCATCTGCTTGACTGCTTTGATAAAGAACTGAGGGAAGACAGTTTGTTCTTTCTGAATGATCTCAGTGACATAACAGAGATATAGATATTAAGATGAAGTAACATTTCAATAATGCACTTAATGTCAAACAATCTTGCGATATCTGAGGGACAGAACAGAATCCTTCTGATAATATACAGTATACAGAGGTAGATGGTAGTGGCATTTCTTTCTTTCTTTTTATTTCAGGTAATGTGTATTGTATGAGGACTGCCTTTTGTGAAGCTTAAAGATGTATTCATTTATTTAATGGAGATTATTTATTTAATTAAGAAAGAAACATGCTTCAGTTTTAAAATTCCTTTTAATGAATGGAATATGATGACCTTTTCTGACCAAAGGCACTGTTGTAAGCATGCATGTGAATGTGCATTATGCCCTTTCAATGGTTATATTGTCTAAGGACTTTGTCTTGTCCTTTCACTGGCACTTTTGTAAATATGTCATCCTGTTGCTGTTCTCCCCAGGAGAACCTTAAAGGAAATCTGAAATGTTCCTTGATCTATAGAGAGAAAAGAGTTCATTGTACCACAAAAACCTACTTTAACTTTCAGGACTTAAAACTCTCTTCTCAGTGACACACTACACTGCAAGAACAACTGGTTACATACTTTTCCATACAACTTTTAATGTCAGACAGATTAATACATTTGCAAAGTGACATCCGACATTTACATGTCAACAATGCCTATTCAGGATTCATACACTTAGTCCATCCAGTCATGGCAAGGTAATAAAGAGAAAAGCGTGATAGATACTATTATTCCTAAACACCAGAGGCAGGATTCATGAAACATTAAGATTAAAATTCAGAAAAACTGCCCATGTTTATAACTCAGACTGATCACACTGTGAATTCTGCGACAGGAGGTTGAAAGTTTTGCTGCTTAAATTGGCCTGTGCTTACCGAAATTCTAACCACTGCCCCCAGTGGCAGAAACTGGAAGTGTTGTTGAGGTGAAATGTCCACATGGTGGCACCAAAAGCAAGTTGTATTTTTAGTTGTAAATTATGTAATACGGTCAAAGGGATGAATATTTTATAAACTACATGCCTTAACCCAAACCCTAAACTTAACTGTCAGTGCATGGAGTAAATGTGTCATTTTAGAGTTTATATGATCGAGTACACTCTGGTTTCAACTGACCAGAACCAACTGTGTATTGGAGATTTTCATATGGTGACATATGCCCAAAGGAAAGTTAAAAATAATTTGAATCGATGCAAAAATGTCTGATGAGGATGCAATTTGACAGTAATTCAGGAGATGGGGAACGGCACTTGTCAGTAATTCTGAAGTGCCGTTCCCCATCTGAAGAGTACATGAAAATTCGTAAGTCAGTTTCCTGTTTGATCATGTTGTATAGCTAGATACCTTCTTACAAAATTCTCGTGATTTATCCCAAGAACTTACTAAATTGCTTTCCTTAGAAGATTTCCATTACTTAGGCCCCAAAATAAATAATATTCCATGCTGCGTACCCACAGCCAACTAAGCAGACTTTTTGAAAATGCTGTATTGGTTTCTAGAACTTGTCTCATTTGTACCTACATACCAAAAAGGCAAGTTCTGCCCCTGATCCCAACATTAGAAACTAGTGACTGAAGTACATTTTTATCAAGCTCCCTGATCAATTCAGTCTAATCTGAACTATTTGAGTGGCACATTTCTGTGCGGATAGCCTTGTGAACTTGACTCAGCATAATGCAGACATTGCAAAGAGGCTGTTCTTGAAGGATGGGCAGTTAAAAATTATATTGACTCAAGAACAAACCTGCAGCGTGTAAGTAAAACTGCAACAAAGGACTGTTTCTTATTTTACATACAAAGAGGCATTTATATTGAAGTCTAAACAGCACATCATGCACAAAAACACTGTTTCATTCGAATGGTCAGAAAAAGAGTGGAATATGGTCATTCAAATCTTAATTATGACAGGTCATATGACCTTTTGGAAAAAATAAATAATATAAAAATGTATATGACCTCTTTAAACTTCTATTTTAAACTTTCCTCCATAAACCATCACAATTCATTGTATATGTGTGCCGAATGAAAGCTCCGTGACGTCACATGTTACTATCCAACTCTGAACTCTAAATGATTTCTATGCATTTCAAACAAAGCCTAACACGAGCAGAGGCTAAGAGTCATGAGTGTCCCAGAGGTGAGAACTCAAGAGAGCAGGGCCTTCATTAGTTGAGAGTCAATGAGTGTGCTGAAGGGCTTCTCAGTAAAGTCAATGTACTTGAACTGATTGAGCTGATTACAATAATCAAATAAAAATCTGAAATAAATAATTGCTCTGTTCACTGGTTTGTGGAGAGAGCTCTGCACAATTAGAGAGGAAATTATCACAAAACAGCATTTTACGCTGACTGATGAAAAGTGGAAACATGGATGATGTCAGTTTGAAATGTTTTCATATTTTAAAAAAAATCAAAGCAGTGAGAAGATTATCACAGTATTATCACTAAAAATTCAGCAAAGTCTAAATATCTAGTAGGTTTTTGCACTGTAGAGGTTATTATCCATAATGTAACCACATGAAAGAGGTAGAGATGCATTTACTTTTGTGATAACGTTTAAAAATGATTTAGGGTACAACAGGACTTACGGCACACCTTAAGAAAAATAAGCTGTTCACCTGTCAAAGAAGCAACACTAGGGGTCTCTCTTGAGATCCTCGTGCATCTCTAAACTTGAGAAAAGGCCAATGAGAAATTGGCAGACATACCGGTATAAAGGGAGGGAAATGCATCTGTCAATTCAGATTTTTCCTTCAGAGCCGAGCGGTTGTGTGATCAGCTGTATTCACTGACTGTTCACTTCATCTCTACAAAGCAAATTCTGTTGGATCTACGGCACATATCAGCGGTTTTCTCCTCTGCACAACAGTGCAGCTTTGCCCCTGGGTGCTTCGACAGCGCTTCTCAAAGAGATTATTTCCCCAAAAAAAAGAGCTTATTTTCTCTAAAAGAGCAATACACAGCTGGCGTTGAACGTCCTTTTCTGGATGCGTCTTTTTAAAGATGTCTTTCCGCCCCTGTGTAGTTCCTGGATGCGGTCGAATTTCTCTCCATTTCTGACGAGCATAAGAGCTGCCTCGCATGCCTGGGCTGTGATCACACGCAGGCAGCGTTTTATGAATGTGCGAGAACATAGCCATGGCAACGTTGCAGTCGTGGCTTTCTTTCTTCACGAGACGTGCAGATGTCCGCTATGCAAGCCACCCCCACCACCCCTCATGGCTAGACGATTGGTTCCCCGGGTCAGGGCTCCCCGGATCGTGCCCCCCAGGGCCACGAAGGTTACAGCGCCGGCACTCGGATGCGAGATGGCCACCCTTGTGGTCCAGGAGCGTCATCTATGGCTGGATCTGGTCGAGATACGGGAGATAGACAAAGTACGCTTTCTCAACGGCCCCGTTTCCCAGCGGCGACACCGTTGACGACTTCGCTCAGCAGTTCTCAGCAGGCCACATCGTGCCCCGCCACCGTACCAGTGCGGGCCGTGCTCTGTCTGCTCGCCGAGGGCATCCCCCTGAGGCTTCCAAACATCAGGCAGCTCCGCTTCAACCTGGGACCAGCTCTCAGCCCCAGTGTCGAACGCCCCGCAGGTAGCGCACACCCGCCGTCTCCCGAACATCCTCGAGAACCCGGAAGGCTCCCAAGCATTCCTGAGACGACGACCCAGGCAACCAGACGTTTGCTCCTGAGCTGGTAAGCAGACCACTCTGTCCTCTGGTGGAGGGCCGGGAGGAGAGCCTTCAGTTAAAGGTATTTTCTTTGCCACACCCCCTTCTGCGGTTCCAACATTCTCAATAATAGAGCAATTTCCTCTCTCCCTGGGTCACCTGACCTGCAAATGCCATTCTCACGGCAACCCGGTGCCACACTTCAGCAGTACCGGCACCCCGGCCCCCCGCCTCCGGACCCACAACGGCTGCCCCCCGGAGCCCACACGGGACCTCCTCCTCAGTCATTAACCCACCCCCTGCCGGGTGTGCAGAGCAAAGAAGAAATATTTAAGACTATGCACAATTGTTTTTTAAAGTGTGACACTGACCATTTTTACTTATCTTTTCTTTTTTTCCATTTCCATTTTTCACCAAAAATGTTGATAAAACGATTGATTTTACTTTTCAAAAGAATGCATTATAAAAAAGCATTTTCACAAGTCATCTCAGACTTTTGGACCCCACTGTGTAATTTTTATGCTTTCTCATAGTTCTATCATTAGGAAAGTTTTCAGGAGTTTTTTTTTTTCTTGAAATTCTAACAGTAGTAAACCAGCAATCAAATTAATGAACGTATTTCATTTCAACATCACAGCATGTATGAAAAAATGTGCCTCTTCCAGAGATTTACCCTGCAGGAATCACTTTGTGAATCACAAGTTGTTCATAATTTGAATGGGAAATAAAGCAATACAATCTGAATTTAATTGCAAGAGTGTTCTACATTACAGTTTAGTCAACTGCATCATACTAAGAAAGAAAGAAAGAAAGAGAGAGAGAGAGAGAGAGAGAGAGAGAGAGAGAGTAATAAAGAAAGAAAGATAGAAAGACGTCAAAAATTTTGAACATTTTAGTTTAGAAATACGACATTCAGAGTAAAATTTTCTTTCCACAGCTCTTGAAATGAATTATATGCTCATAAATCATTTTTTGTACACTGATTATTCACCATATCATGTAAGAGTGCACATCTGATGTGTGTTTTTCAAATGACACTGCTCTAATATAATTTGACAAATGCTTATATTACAAGTAACAGTTCTTTAAAAATAAAAACCTCTCTCTCAACATGATGTGGTGCACTTGCAGACAGATTTAGGGACATTTCAGATTTGACATCAGCTTAATACCTTTTTTCCCTCATATAACAAGGCCAATGGTTGTCTTGGCACTAAAACCTTACAGTATTGGTATAAAATGGCCCTCTGTGCAATATAAACTCACAACAGCCTGTCTATAAAATACTGTCAATGAGCCTAATGGATTTCCCCATTATCTAGCCAACTTATTTCTTTACCCTACAGAAAAGACTCTTTTCACAATTTCATGCTAGTCCAGAATGGTTTGGTTGGTGGACCAGCTTTCTGGTTATGTTTGCAACATGCAACACAATAATGATGAGTCATGTACAGAATATAGCGTTTGTGTGTGTGTGTGTGTGTGTGTGTGTGTGTGTATTAGTAATCAAGTCTACACACAATATTCAGTCTGCAATGTATTAAAAACTAAATTAAGCTTGCATTGCTTGCTCTTTATAAATGTGAATGCTTTATTCGCATAACTCTCCTAGAATTAAATACGCTCTAAATAAGGCTACTTGAGATCTCAGTTTTGAGCTTGTTTAAACATCTACAAATGCTGATCTAAAGTGCAGCTCATGCTTTCACAGATTGCTCTCAATTTTAAAACTTGATAGCTGTTTTTCTACACTTCACAGGTTACACTAAATGCCATTTTTCCCCACATGCTGTATGACAGCTCTCTGCCCATCATTTTATGGATAATTTAATCACATGCTAATTATCATCTCTTCATAATCAGTGTTTATAGATACATTAAATGCTTTGCACTGTATTTGGAAAACGTGCAGTTACATTAACCGCTCATGCACAATGAGTTCTGATTCCCTCGTGTAAAGTTATGTTTGGAGTATCTGCTGCAAGTGTGCATGAGTATGAATGAATCCATCTATAAGAAGTTGTGCATTCATGTTAAGGCCCCGACATACTCATGGAGCAGTTCTTCGTTCTTTGCTCAGAGCCAAAAAGAAGTTTGAAACAGCTGAGCAATGACATATGTTTGTGAACATTCATGCACCAGCAACACTGCTGTGGGAGGCGTTTAGAGGTGCATTTAAATATAAGGACACTTAAGATTTAATGTAAAACATCAACTAATATGACATTAAAATGTGTTCATTCTATGAGTAGAATTCATGCAAGATCAGTAAAAGATGCTGTTATAACTACTCGATAATGATTTAAATTAATATACTATATATGCAGTTTATAATTTGTCAGTTGTCATGAACACACCAGCCGTACTAGCAAGCTGGTGCAAACTTACCTTCATCTGAATGATGAGATATTTTCCAAGAACATGTTATGCATTTTTTTTAATTAGTCTGCAAAAGGAATCAAATCTACTCAAATCTACTATAAGTGCTCATTCACTTTGTTGTTTAATACGTTGCATCACTCATGTGCCTTCTGGAGCCGACAGCCCTTCACACATCTGCCCAAAGTAAGATATACCTCTCTTATTATAATTTTTTTGACTGTTTTCTGCTCATTAGCATTTTATGGCCGCAAGATAGCGCATTAGTGCCATAAATGCAGAATGTAAACATAACAAATTACACATTATCTATGATAGATATTTTTATTTAAATCATTATAGATTGGTTAAAACAGCTTCTACTGATCTCATGTGAAGTTACTGATAACACATTTTAATGTCACATTAGTAAGGGTTTTACATGTAGTCTTAAGCATCTCATATGTAAATGATACACATCTCCCACAGCGCTGTGGCCAGAGTCTGAACGTTCGCAAACTGTATTGCCTACCATTGCTCAGCTTTTTCAAACTCCTTTTTAGCTTTAAACTAAGAACAATGAAAAACTTCTCCTTAAATATGCCAAGACCTTTATGAAACACTGAAACTCGACTCAAAAACATTTTTGTTTTGGCCAGATTTTGTTCTTTGATTTTGTATGAAGTATTCTGGGGCCTATACTGTATGTACAACAGATCTGGCTGTGAGCACCTGCTTGTAAGTTGATGTTATATTGGTTTGTTTAGTCATACAACATCTTATGAAGAAGATCTAATCTTATTTAATCAATGCTTTAATGCTGATGAAAAAGCAGCTAGCTGATCCAAGCATAATTAATGTATATAAAATGTCATCCAGTTTCTTTAATTATTATTATTATTATATCTTTGTTGTCGGTGGTTGGTTGTATATAATCAACACTGAATATAAAAAAAAAAATTTGGTTTTATTCTGACAGCTGCTTAAAAACAAACAAACAAAAAAACTGCGGTTGATGGGGCCATATATATATATTTTACTTTTGTTTAAATTGAGAAAATACTGAAATATGGTGCAACAAAATATGACAAAATTAAATATGGTAAGGAAATCTGGTAGAGGCTAATGTCAAGAAGAAAATACAAACAAGGCATTAGCCTACCCATACGCTTCAGCTTACAGTACATCATCCCAATTCATGGCTATATCATTCACAGCATTTTATACATTAAAGTACTTGCTTAAATCACTCAAAGCATTTTATGCATTTAACACATGCTTAAATCACTCAAAGCATTTTATGCATTTAACACGTTTAAATCACTTAAAGCATCTTATGCATTTAACAAATGCTTAAATCACTCAAAGCATTTTATGCATTTAACACATGCTTAAATCACTCAAAGCATTTTATGCATTTAACACGTGCTTAAATCACTCAAAGCATTTTATGCATTTAACACGTGCTTAAATCACTCAAAGCATTTTATGCATTTAACACGTGCTTAAATCACTCAAAGCATTTTATGCATTTAACACGTGCTTAAATCACTCAAAGCATTTTATGCATTTAACACGTGCTTAAATCACTCAAAGCATTTTATGCATTTAACACATGCTTAAATCACTCAAAGCATTTTATGAATTTTTAACCAGGCTTTAAGGATATTTATTGCAGTTTTAAAAAATAAACTGGAAAACACTCTAGGCAATAAATCATTAAATAAGATATGATCCATTCTAAATTTACATACCCAGTGTTGTCTCATGTGCACCAAAACGTGGTCAAACTCCACACATGCAATCCACATGCATACTTAAAAAATTATCCATAACAAACACTCAGTTTTAACATACAACTCCTCTACACATATTTAATGCAATTGATAAGCATTTTGTGTGAAATACTATATTTACCCAAATAAGTAACAAAACTGGGAGCTCTCTTGCACAACGTTTGTTTTCACATCTCTAACACGAGAGAGTGCCGGAAAGTGGGTGCTGCAAAACTCCGGTGTCGCAAAACTCTGGTCTTAAAAGGGCCCCATCCAGTTTATGACAAGAGTTAGATTACATGAAATATCTCCAGTTGGCTACATCTTATTAAGTTTATCTTGATGATCTGAAGTTTGAGTTACTCAATTCTTATTCATTTTATTGTACTCAAATTAAATGCTAATTACAGTTAGATACATTTTTTACATATTTGTTTTAAACAATTTTTTTAACGACGTGATACTCACATGCAACATCATAAGGTTAAGTGACAACAATGAAGCATATTACGATTTGAAATGTTTATTGTGCCTATTGTTTCATTTACTATATTTTTATAATAGTTACAGTGCTGTAAGTAATATGTAGTAAGCAAGTACTCCATTCCAAACATAGCCATAGACATGCACCCACAGTGCTAGTCCATTTACAGTGTTGGGAGGGTTACTTTTGAAATGTATTCCTCTACAGATTACAGATTACATGCTGTAAAATGTAATTTGTAACGTATTCTGTTAGATTACTCAAGGTCAGTAACGTACTCTAAATACTTTGGATTACTTCTTCAGCACTGGTCACTTGTTTTGACTATAAAAACTCTGCCAGTACAGTAAGACACCGCTGTTCAAATGCACTTTGGATCGCATCATTTATATTTATAAATGTTTTCCATCTGAAAGGACTAAATATTAAATGAAACAAATGACAATAAAATGCAAAGTAATCTCTTCAGTAATCTAAATACTTTTTGAATGTAACTGTACTCTAATTACCAATCATTCAAACTGTAACTGTAGTGTAATTCAGTTACTTATGTTTTGTATGTTATATACGTAATCCAGTTACATGTAATCAGTTACTCCCCAACCCTGTCATAATGATTATAATCAGCTACTTGGACAGTATATGTAATTTACTGTACTCATCTCCACTTATTTATTATATTGTTTTGTTTTGAGGTTACACTTTGTCTGTGGAAAAAGTCTTTAAGATTTAGACATTAAGATAAGGGTGAGGTTTACTGTCCGACAGAATTCCGACATACTGTAGTAAATCTGTCCCATTCCAAACTAATACCTCAGCGATTTTCAGGGGCAACATAGCAAGGATGTACTGTATCACTGTATTTACTGTATCACTTATAACCTTGATTCTGTTCCCCTGGATTGCAAGGGATGCTTTTTCTCCTCATTATTGGTTGGATGATATGTATGAAAGAAAGAGAAATTAATATATATATAAAATACTTTGCCGCAGGTCAAAAGATGTCAAATTTAAACCTTTATTAATGTTTGCTTGCTCTTCCATAGTCATTTTTCTTTTTTTAATTTCTTCTTTTTTGGGATTGTTAGTGATTGCTTTCTTTGTCTCCTTTTAAAAGAATAACAGGTTTAAAGAGCAAAGTAACAGCAAAGTCCCAATTTCGCTCTTACACGGGTCAATGACATGTTATTAATTTGTTCAAAAACACATACAAATGCAATTTATCAGACAGGCAATGACTTGAATAAACCTCCTGAGAATGAAGATAAGTCTAAATACAAAAGTCTCAAAAAGAATATGTATTTTCCAGGAGAAAACTGAGTATGTTGGTTTAACATTTTCTTAAAATTTCTTTAAAAACAAATGTATGCTGCCTTCACGTGTTTAACGTAAATACATGTTTCCTAATCGGACATTATACATGAACAGCCCCTCAAGTTGTAATTATGACTGGGAAGTTTCCAGTTTCCAGTTTCATACATTCAACATGGTGGACGAGACTACAGTTTCAATGGTGAGTGATGGTTTTATGAAATATTCTTAATGCAGCTCCCATATTATCGCTTGAACACTTAAACAAATGTACTTATATCAGAAACTATTTGATGCTTATCTGTATTTAACACAGAGAAAATTTCTTGTATTTGACCAAAATTCCATAATCGTCAGCCAATTATGAAATATTACTGTGTCAAAATAAAAGTTCCTCCAGAAATATACACAAATGAACCTGGTGTACCTTTATGTTTCCGATATTTCTGACACCACGTGAAGGCAGCATGAGAAGTAGTCAAGCAGGGTTTTTTTTAATATTAGTAATATTACTTCATGAGTTTTACCATGTGGCCATCACATCAATGCTAAAGGTCAGAGGTCACACAAATGCCTTTTAGTTTGCATTTCTTCTGTTCCAGCATGCTTGAACTGGCTCACTTTCCCAAAAGTGTCCCAAAAGAGTTTAAATTTATGGACATTTGTCCCTGAAAGTCATTAAAGATCATTAAAGATCAACATATAAAGTGTCAACCTGCCAAAGAACTTCTGTCTGTTTTTCCTCCAATGATGGATCACCGTGTGAATTTGACACAAGAGATAAGATCTCACTTTCTTCTGTTTTTATCACCTCTTACACTCCTCAAGAAAAAATGGTCTCTGCAGTCTACTTTTTATGACATTAAAAAAGGTTTTCTGAAATTTTTGTTAAAAGTTTGATCCTTTGTCTTTATGATACTGTCCCAAGTAGGATATGCTTTTAGAATTAGGATTATGAATAGGCTTCAGGCCAGAGGTGTAATTATACTAATGTTAAAGTAAAGGAAATCTGTCAAATTTGATTTACAATTGTAAAAAATTGCTTTCAGAATTGACTGATAAATTCAAAAGAAAGAGGAGAATTTTAATTCAAGTAATTTGATACACAAACTTTGCAAAGAAATGTGCTAAATCACAATTTTCTCAAAGTGCTGACTATGTACGACTCTTGAACACACCAGATGTTAAACTGAAACCAAAGTTTTGAATGGAAAAAATATGCAATGTCAGTGAATGGTGACATTTTGTCTTTACCGTTCTGCCAAACAACTACTTTTGTGCTCCACAGAAGAAAGCAAGTCATACTGTTTTAAAATTAGATGAGGGTGAGTAAATGATGACCACATTTTCCTTTTAGGGTGAACTATACCTTTTAAATGGTAAATGTTGTTCTAGGACTTACAAAGATTGGCTGAATCAAAGGAATATTTCAGACATAGATTTTCTGTTCCTGTCTCTTTTCTGAATTCATGTGTTGCCCAAACACATACAGTATGTGTCTATTGTTCATGATATTTGTTGTAAACTGCTGCAGAATACAAGGTGGGAATAGTCTAATTTTCCTTTAACAGATGAGTCATTGATTATTTTGAGCATTCAGAAGACAAATTCATCCAGGGAAGCGTTTCGCTGCAGTATGATGGGCATTTTATTGAAAGTAGGGAGCACTTAGATCGCCTGCAAAGCAATAAATTGTGAGCTTCTTGGAAAAACTCCATTGTTTCTATGGTTTATGTATATTTTTAGTATTTGTTTATTCAAATAAAAAGCTATGCAGGATTAAGTATTTTAACAGTAGGGACATAGGCGACAGTATAGCTTGCAATATTCAAAAAGGTTATGTTATGAATAAAATCAATTAAAAATGCATGAATAAATAAACTTTAGCATCCTGAAACAACATTTACATGAAAATCTATAGGTTATGTATAAGTTATACAGACAGATAGAGAGAGTGCTTATAATTGTCCTCCCACATACTTAGGTGGTAGAGTGGGTCGGCCGCTAATCGCAGGGTTGGTGGTTCGATTTCCGGCCCACATGACTCCACATGCTGAATTGTCCTTGGGCAAGACACTGAACCCCAAGTTGTTCCCAATGGCAGGCTAACGCCTTGCATTGGTGTGTAAAGTGCTTCGGTAATCTCTAAGGTTAAAAAAGGTGCTATAAAAGTGCAGACCATTTACCATTTCTTTCTGTTGTTTTCACCATGTGTCTTTCTGCTGTTTTAGAAATAATCTGTCCCATGAGTCTCCAGTCACCACTGATCCCATCCAGTTTCAAAGCCTCCACATCTCTGCTGTTCCCTCCCATCCTCCCACTCCTTCCTCCTCTGATCAGCCGGTTCCCCTCAAGACCGGCTCGTTGGTGCCCGTGACTCGGCTGTCAGCACTGCTGTTATTGCCATTGAGAAAGAGATCCAAAATTATTTAAAAACCTGAGATGTTCTGCATGGTCGTGTGATTGATTAATTAAACAGGAACAGAGGGCTGATTTTCACTCAAAGCAAATTGGTAAGTGTTTTTTGTATTGTCATGGCATGTGTAAATTAGGCTGCTTGGGCATTCAGTTTCGGATCAAGTTTTGAAAAGTAACCGTGTACCATGACGAAACAACATATTGCAAGCAAAATTTAAATCCTTGGTTCTGGCTTTTGTGCATGATGTGTTTTTAATATGTCAATTGGTATTATTAGTTGACTGCCATGTAATATATGATAGGTATACGGTGTCTAATTCATTGTGAAACAGTGTTTTCTTTATGGCATTTTTTTTGCAGATATTTTGTTCATATTTTCACTCTGAGTTTGTGCGTCTTTATATCTTGCATGTTTTAATTCCTTCTCCAGATTATTTTTTTAATGTGAAAAGCCCAATGCTTTGACCATTGCTGTTTCTGCTGTTCTTTATACACAGACTCAATTAGCCACAAAGTCATATTTTTCATGACTTGTTTTCTGCATTTTTATCAGGTGTGAGCAAACCTCACTTGAGACCCAGTACTTCTTTTTGGTATGAATCAATTATGCAAATGACTATGTTCTGCTCATAGATTTACTGTTTTCAGATTTATATATGCTTATATATGTTTTTCAACATAATAGTCAATGTAATGATGTTATCTTACAGAATGTTTTGAAGAATCACTCTGAAATGGGATTTGCGGGTGCACGTTGAAGCTCAGGGCTTCCGCATATATGGCCTGTAGGATGGGCAGGTACCTGCGCAACAACTGGCCGGCTCAAATTATCCAACTTCCCACCAGGAAAACGCCTGGTGCTCTCAATGACCAGTCCGCCCCTGCTCCACACTACATCTCAGTGGTTGGTGGTAATGCACTATAAACTGGTTGCCAACCACCAATATACATCACAAGAAAAATAAATACTTTCTTGCCTGTGTCAAATGGTTAGCGGGCGTGACAGCTCTGTGGATCATGAAGAAATGGTTAATTTATTAGTAGATAAATAAACAGCAGTGTTGATGTTGGAATTACCGTTGTTTCCAGTCGATAGCTGTGTTGTATTTTCTGGGCTGTTTTGTTTGGTGCTGGATGGCTAGCTAGTGTCTATCTAGCCTCATTACTGGTTTATATGGCAGCACCACTTCTTACCCAGTCGATTTCATGAATGGGATTCAATTAACTAGTTGTGTGCACTTTACCGAACTGCTTGTGTTTTTTGTGACACGCGCCTGATCCGATCGTTTAGATGTAGACCATAGGCTAAATTAGTAAATTACTCAAAAGTTTATCATCGATATCGACGATTATATATAATGGGAGCCAACTGGTAGATAGCTGTAGAGGCTGTAGCCTTTAGCCTCCTTGTTAGCACACCTGCCTCCCAAGTCGGAGACGCTGGTTTGAGTCCCGTTCAGAGCGGGGCGTGATTTCTAGATATGGCTCGTGTCCTTCCATGGAATTTATTTATTTATTTTTTTCATTCCATCTGTGAGACAAAAATCCTAAATCTGCTTATTGAGAATAGCACACCTCAGTAAAGCTAGTCGACTAGCATGGTCTTTCTGATGAAACCAGTTGCCCAAGAACATCCTGTTGGTTAAACTAGTTTAGAAAACTGTTGACACCAGCATACAAATGTTCTACCACTAATAGACTCCCTTATTTCTCGACAATCACCCTTTGCCACCCAAACCATGGGCTACTCTCACTGCTACCATCAGGCAGGCGGTATCGCAGCATCAGGACCTGCACCAGCGGACTTCATGAAAGCTCCTTCCCCCAAGCAATCAGACTATTGAACTCTTGATCGATCACAATACATATATCAGCACAGTATACTGTATATTGTATTTAATTTTTATTTATATATATATATATATAGTCTTCTTATTTTGTGCATACAGTATATTGTATATTATTAGGTGTATATTGTGTTGTGTAACAGATGTGTAAACTGTGTTATGTGTAAATAGTCATACTGCTATGTTGCTTGGAACCACACCCAAGACTTTCTCCAACTGTTGCACTTGCGTATATGGCTTATATTACAATACAGGGATTTTGATTTGATTTGAAAAATAGATTATTGCGAAAACATCAGATCTGACAGAATACACAATAAAAAATGCGATGAAACGTGTACAACAGGGATCAAATGTCCAACCTCTTAATGCTTACTGATACCCAGCAGAGATTTACAAAGGAAGCTATGACAAACAGACATAAACATATCAGTTGTGGTCTGCTGTTTCTCACATACTGATGCGTCTCTCCCAAATATAAAGATTATGACAGACACAGATGAGAATTCACCCTTCCCAGAATTTTTTATTTTCTCATAGTAGTGTCTCAGAGGAGGCCATTTGATGGATGGTGCTTCATCCACACAGACCAAGTTTCCTTGTTCTCAGCAGCTTTTGTAAAGTCAAGATGCCATTGAAACAGAGACACCAGCAAAAAAATCCTGTAGTGTGGAGTTCAGAAAGGAAAAACTGAGTAAAAACACAAATTAGAATTGGATGGTGAAATGGTTTTTGGCGATTCATAAATGCACACTTGCGACTGCGTCTTTCTTAATTGCAAGATTTGTTCTGGAAATGTGAGCTGAGAGAGAAAGTGTAACATAGTGATGATTTAAGTAACAAAGTAACCACTAGATTTAACATTTTCTGAAGAAAATATGAGTTGTGATTGACCGTGCAAACTCACCACCACCATGTTGGAATTGGCAAAAATATTTGTTTCTAATATGTTGCCTAGATAAGGCTGAGGCCCCTATATTGGTCTGTGTTTACTTCCCAAAGTCAAAAGGGCCAACTTCAATGTGTCTATGATGAAGCTGGCTAAATATGGAACAAGGAATAGCACACTATGAAAAGTAATAGCACATCTAGGGTTGCCAACTTTTCACCATGCGAATACAGGGCATTTGAGCATTTTGAGAGCTTTAATACGGTACAGAAACATTTCACTATCCTACCGGATGGTGTTGAGGTGTTTGTTGTTCCCTCATTTCGGCCAGAATAAATTACGCTATACCAGAATTTACATGGAAGACAACATTTATTGCCAAGTGTAAGGGGAGCCAGCTGGTATATAGCTGTGCAGTGTGCGACTGATGCTAGAGGCTGTAGTCTTTGTAAGCGCACCTGCCTCCCATGCCAGAGACGCCGGTTCGAGTCCTGTTTGGAGCGGGGCAACAGGGCCGGTTACAATGATGGGAGTGAGGTTTAGGGGGGTGAGTGTAATGGGAGCCAGCTGGTAAATAGACCCCTTAATAACAAGTTTTTCAAGTGATGTGGGCAGGTGGGCTTGAATATATTTATCTATGATTGGGAAGGTTAATGTTATTAAAATGAATTGTATTCCAAAATTCAACTGCCTGCTACCGTCTCTCCCTATGCCCCCCTCTCTTATTTCCCCCCTCTCAATTCAAGATCTTGCATTGATTCTATTGACACACCTACCAGCTGGCGATACCAATCAGATGATGGACACACAATCCATGTTTTTTGGTGGTGTGTTAAGATACAATAATTTTGGTGGAAGGTTCAGAGTTTTATGTGTGACGTATTGGGCACTCAAATTTCATTTTGCCCCAGACTCTGTATTTTAGGCAATGGGGTGGTCATTAATATAGGGGATAAACACATAAAAAATGTGGTCCTGACAAGTGTTATAATAGGCAGGCAGAATATTTTCCATGAGCGCCATCATTTCGGTAATGGTGTGTGGAGATGGGGAGGGTGGCAGCTTTCAAGGGGGTGTCATGTAGAAGGCTGGGGATCTGGGATTCATTTGATGGGAAATGGGGCAGTTATTTGGCGTTTGGGGGGACACTCGGAGAGGGGCTGTGGAGAGAGAGAAGTATAGTTTTAAATGTGTATAATTATTGTAAATATTTTTGTTATTTTTGTGTGTGTGTATTCTTCTGTGTGACCACAATGTGGGGTTGGTGATTGGGGAGGGTTAATAGTGGGGGTTAAATGTTGATTCAGTGTATATTATTATGAAATTATTTTTTATATGTACGAATCAATAAAAAATGTTAATAAAAAAAAAAATACAAAAATCAATGAGTGAACGTGTCCAATAAGAGGGTGGTTTCTGAGATTAAACAAGTGGTATTAAGCTGGTCGTGTGATTCTAACATGGCTGCCCCCCATGAAGCACCCCTGCTCCATGTAGAATGTACAGGTTTACAGGTTACTGATATGACCAAACCCTTCATCTCACATGATTTTATACATATGAGAATTATCGCATATTCCAGTTTTTAGGACTGCTTTTTCCTTGGTTTTACTCTGCTAATACACAGGAAAGACACAGCCCATGCCACAAAAATGACTATCATATGCTGAGAGGTTGTGTATGCCACCGGACAAGAACACACACAAAGGTAAAAGTTCAGAAACTAGCTAAAAAGGATATTTATTGACAAAATTTTATACAGGTATAAGCATTATATGAAAATAGTATATGAGAATATATCGATACAATTTTTAATGAGCCAGTAATCAACTTGCCTGATGACAAAGGTGTGTATAAAAATAAATGTAGTCTACAAGTTAAACTAGTTAAACCATAAAACCATGAAGACACACTAAACATATACTCTTTTTATTAACTTTTATTAACCTCAGCCAAATATTAGAAAACTTGTCAATTTGGAAACAACAAAATTTGCTATAAGTTACCTTATGGGGCTTTTCCACTGCACGGTACAACTCAACTCGACTCAACTCTACTCGCTTTTTGGAGGTTTTCCACTTTGGGTAGTACCTGGTACCTGATCATTTTTTTAGTATCACCTCATTCGAGGTTCCAACGAGAGAGAGAATAGTCACTACCAGCGTCACTGGATTTCCGATACACCCACTAGTTTTTAAGCAGCAACAGCATTAACAGTATACAGTTCTCGCGACTTTCAAATTGTGACAAAAGAAATGGCTGTGCGCAAAACCACGCCGTGGTCAATAAATGAGGAGTTATTGTTTATGGTCAGAAATGTTTGATTTAAGATGTCACGGCAGTAGAGGCGGTGCAACTATGACGATCAGCCTATAATCCCAACCACATTGAGGTGGCACTAAACTGCAATGGAAAAGCAAGCTTATTAAAGTAAAGTGAGTAGAGTCGAGTCGAATCGAATTGTAATGTGCAGTGGAAAAGTGCCATTAGAGTTGGCAAATTGACAATCTTGAGTCGGCATGTACTAAAGCCATTCCACCAGTATGGTTAAATCATGCTTAGCTAACCTATGAGAGAATTTAGAAAAGAGAATGTTTATAATCGTGCCGTGCCAGTGTGAAAATGCTACTGTATCCATTCCGGATCATGTTGGGAACCCATTTGGCCCGATGGTAGAAATGCAGCTTTAGAGACTGTCCTTCTGGACCTAGAGGGATGGGCATTGCCAGTTTACAGTCTACTATATAAACTTTGATTAGTGATGTGATTAGACAGGTAAGAGTAATTTATCATAAAGGGAGCAGACACAGCATGTTTGCTCATGGAAGGAAAACCTCAGGTGCGACTCCGATTGTTCCATTGGCTCTGCTGTCCTTGTATCTCAAAGGTTTGATCAGGCATTTATTTAAAGGTTCCCTTGGACACCGCAGACCTCTCCAGATAATGTGCAAGGATTTACTATCACCACTGAATGAAATATTACCCCTTAATTGGAGCACATAAAACATTTAGCAGTAATAAAAATTTCTGTTAAAACAGAATGAAATGGTAAACTCCAAATATAGAGTTCTGGCAAACTAGCCGCAAGCTTGCCACAAATTTGCCACTCGTTATTTTCACATGCAAATGAGCTTATGATTCACTGCAAATGTTTTCCAGAAGTTTGCAGCTCTTCACCAGTAGTGGTGAATCTGCAGCAAAACTTTGGCAACAAATGGTCAATTTGCGGCAAGTTTTGCCATGAACAAATTTGCCATTAACTCTTGGTTTTTTTAAGGGCATTGTGATATTTTTTCACATTTTGTTTGTGATGTCAACTCTGTTGATGTAAGAATAATACATTTACATAATAAACCACAAGAAACTGTGCATTACAGTGATTTTACCAGAGTTAAAACGGCAACAAACGTAATATGGTAACAGACACAAATGTTCAATAAACAGTTTAATATCAATCAGATGAAACGAGAAAAATCGAAACACCAGAATAAAATTGTTGACAAATAACTAAAGTTAATACAGTTATACAGTAATAGTAGTCTGAACATTACAAACACTCGGCCCCATTTTTTGGCAAAACGCGGAAAGTGACCTTCCCAAAGAAAAAGAGCTCTAGCTCTTGAACCCATTGGACTAGAGGCCTAACCTTGTATCTTTTTAAAGATGACAAGTGTGGCTTTAATGCCCTATAGTCTGATTTAACCAAAATATTACAGAATCAGAGTAAGAGAATGGACAATTCCATTCTCTACATACCCTTTACATACATATAAACATTCTCCCTTTTTGCAACAGGATTTTTGCTGATATTAAAACTGGAATATGCTAATTATTTACCAGCACCAAATAAATATTCATTCTGAACACATAAGCCACACCAAAACCATTCTTTTAAAACCCAAGCATATATTCTGTCTTTAGTTGCCTTACAAGATTATTTGTTTTATAGTGTTTCAAAGCAGTGGGTGGGAGTCTCAAATGATTTGAATATAAAACAGGCCGTCTCTTGACTGTCTCCAGACAAGCAGATCTAATCTTTCATGATCCACCGGCATCTATTATTATTAGCTTTGAAAAAGAAAACTAATTTGGAAATCAGAGGCAGATAATTAAATGCCAAGCAAGTACATCCCCTGAAGATTACACATCACTCTAGATGTTCAGGATGACTCTGAATCGGCAGATAAAGTATTCAGATGTGTTACCTGAATGTGCAAGCCAATGTCAAACCTTTTAACTGCCCAAATAAAGTAAGCATTCCTCTCACCCAGTGATACTCACCTGTTACATCACAACCTAAAAATGGGTCGTGGGTCTGTTCTGATATGTTCTGTGGACACCAGGGGAAAAAACAATACTAACTGCAAGTTATAATATACAACTTACCCAAAGTTGCTTCCCAGTGACGTGCACAGACCTTGCAGAAACATGGGCGGAAGGATGGAAGAGGGCACTGTTTTTTTTATTTATCTTTATGATAAGTATTAATACTGTATATACTTACCTAATTTCTTTGCTTTTTTAGCCTTTTTCTTGTTTTATATACTGTACATAATTTTTTAATTTTGTTTCATTTATCACAAGTAATAGCCTATTCTGTTATATATCTCACAAAAAGTATTGGTATTACATTTGTCTATTTATTTAATTATTTTCAGACATGGTCTGTGATAACTCCATGTTTATGACATTTGTCATAATTACTATGACCATGACGATGACAGTATCATTAGTGAATATAATAATCATTCATTACCATGGTATTACTATGGCAACGGCACCGTGTCTGTTAAAGGGCTCTAATGTTTTTCTTGTCTCTTCATTCCTTTTCATTTTTCTGATCTTTGAATCCTCATTTCATCCTGTCGTCACCGCTGCTTCCATCATCTGACCTCATCATCCTCTTTATATAACTGACACTTCTTATATTTCTCTTCATATATTTTAATGTTCAAATAATGTTATTTTACTGTATCCTGTCATTAATATTTACAAATATGCAGGACCTTAGCAATAATATGGCGGGACCATGTTCACATGGTTGGTGTCAAGATGGTCCCATGGTTTTCAATGGTTATCATGGTAGACTACATGTCTAAAAATGGTAAAACCATGGTATTTTTCTGAAAGGGATTAGTCTAAAGGCTTATTAAGCCAAACTGGCTTTGGCTGAACAAGACCACCCATTCAGTTAATGGCATTATTCCATAAATGACAAATTTAATTTGTCATTATAACAAATAAATCTGTATTCGCTGCAGGTGTGTGATGTCGGAAATGTGGTAGCAATTGAGTATTATACACTCCTTAATATGTTTATTTCTTTATTTATGTCATTTATACGTTACAATAACAATGTACAATTGAATATTTTCAAAGAAAATGAACGATGGTGTCAATATACTCTAGAGCAATGGTGCTGATTAATAACAGCTTCTTTTGAATGTGCAAACTCGTTATTATTTCACAGGTGATTGAGTCATAAGTGCCCCAATGTTTAGTGGATGAAAACCCTTGCCAGTGCCAGCGCCAGTGCCCGAATTCGTGTTCAGGTTATACTGATTCAGTGTTTTTACTCCACTGATGGATAGGTTTATGATTGGGGTTGGGGTTAGGGGGTCAAGTTAATAAAATATGCAATAATGTTGACTGTATTACATTATTTAAAACAAAAAGCAACTCGCTTTTTGCGCCACTCTATGTAGATTTCACCCAGAAACTGGAGTTCAGCAACACTACCAACTTCGCCCACTGGGGGCAGTGTTTTGAATTTTGTCTTACGCTCAATAACTTTTAAAAAGGAGGGGGAAAAAAGGCTTAAATTAATGTTCAATACAGATTAACTACAGTCGACAGCATCTGTGGACAAATTTTGATTACCACAAAAATGTATTTTGACTTTTGACAAAATCTGGATTATAGAGAGGCACTTACAATGGAATTGAATGGGGACAATCTGTAAATTCAAAAATACTTGTTAAAATACTCAGTTTCTAAAGTATAGCCACAAACCATAAACAATATGCATGTTAATACGATTTTAGTTTGATAAAATCACTTGTTAACCTTTTAAGTGTAAATTTATAACCAATTTCAAAACTGTCGTCATGACGACGTATAAGGCGTAAACCCTAAAACATGCATAAAAGCAACAATTTAAAGAACTTTAAGCTTAAATAATACACAAGTTTAACAGAATAATTCATGTAAGTGCTTTTATAAAATTGTAAGCTTCACATTTCTGCCTTTAAACCCTCCAATAAGTGGCCACATTCACCACCAGTGTAACCTCGATTCTTGCTTTGTTTTAAAGAAAAGGAAGGACAAGTCTAAATCATTTTTACTCTAATTCTAGCACTGTCAGGATCATATGTTGAATTCCCAAGGAAGGGAAGTGAAACTTTCCACATCTTTTGTTATTGACATCCATGTTGGTGCATCCAATCAAACTCTACTCTATTTTGGCACAAATTCTTTCGTCATTTGGCAGAACCTAAGTTAGACAGATGCCAACATGGACAGGTTGATTGACATACATCCTCAAAAACCATGAACTTTGAATGAAAATATCACCCAGGCTACATTACAAATGTTCACTTGCAACAAGGTGAAATATGGTGTTTTGTGATCTCCAATACTCTATTCTAAACAAAACCTCAATCAGAATCTAACCAAGGTTTTTAGACTTTTGTGCATGTATCAGAATTGCATCATAAACCTGTTTAATAGACTTTACTCAATGCAATACAGAACTTTATGCAGCTTTTTCAGAGTGTCAAAGCATTGAGCACCGTAACTGCAATCTAAAATATGTAAGAACCTTTCTGTCAATAATCATTATGTCCTTCATCCAACACTTGAAGCCGGTCAATAGGCTGCATCTGTTTGGTTATAACCATTTTATACATCAGTCCTTACCTTCCTTTCACAATCCAGCTTATCCGCTGGTCCTCTAGCCACAAACCCATAATAGTTATAAAAAGCAAGGTTGGTGATCATCTGTGCCAACCTTTATGGGAAAACTCGCAACCATTATTCATGACGGCTCATCTTGTTGAGCGGATTAAGCAATATTGTGCTGGCCTCACTTTGATGGTCTGTTCAGAGGATTAAAGAGAAATGTAGTGACACTATTAAATGTCAACACTTTCCTACCACAGAGCTCTCAATAGGTGATTCCCAAGCGAATCTGCTGCTTTTAGATGCATTCTTGCCTTAATTTCGCCAGGATGTCCAATATTTTATCAGTGGTTATCAGATTTTTATGCATTAGTTATAAGGTGAATTGCATTGGAACAATATGAGTGGAGTAAATGGTTACAAAATTTTCATGTTTTTTGGTGAACTATACCTTTAAAAACGTTTGAATGCTTTATTTATTTAGTGACTTGTCCAGACACTGAGACGTTTTCTTTTCTCAAAGCATCTGGATCCATCTGTCCTGGGACTAAAAACTGGAGTTGGTGTCTAAATCAAATAAACTTTCCTCTGAATTAACAGAAGTCTCTACATTTGAAGGTGCTGATAGTAATTACAAACAGAGAGATATTTTACACTTTCTGTTTGTTATATTTACTCTTGGGCAGGAAACATCTGAAGCAAATTGTTGTAATTTGTTGCAGTTGCTCATCACATGGAATTAAAGCCACCGCATTTCTGATTACAAGCCAATTAGCAAAATATTGAGGTTCATTTAGATTCTCATAATTTATGGAAATCTTCTTTTGATATCAATTTGTTAATGCTGATTTGGGCTCACTGTTTTTTTAGTGAGGTTTAGGAGGTCAAATACCCAGCTGAGATTTTAGATGCGGCAGTTCTTAAATGGGTCTGTCGCTTAAGAACAGCTTTTCATTTTGCCGTGGAGCCAGAGGGAGTTTTCCTGGGTGCTCTCTGCTTCATATAGTGAAAGTGAATGGCCTGTCGAACTAAAAGGGTAAGTTCACTCAAAAATTATCATTCTCTCATGATTTACTCATCCTCATGACTTCCCAGATGTGCATGACTTTCACTCATCTGCAGCACACAAATTAAGATTTTTAGAAGAATATTTCGGCTCTGTAGGTCCTCACAATGGAAGGGTAAATGGGTGCCAAATTTTGAAGCTCCAAAATCCACATGTAAATCCATGTGTTCAGACATGATATAATAGATGTGGTGAGAAACAGATCAATATTAATGTCATTTTCTCCTCCCTGCCAATTAGGGGTGATATGGATGAAGAATGTGAATCACCAAAAACAGAAGAAGAATGTGAAAGTGAAATATAAAGTGGAGATTGACTGAGCAAGGAGGAGATAAATCTGATAAAATTGCTTGCTAACCTTTTCTGTGTAAAGTTATATCCAATTGTACAACTTTGTTGCCATGATGACGTTGCGCCATAAACCCTAAAATGAACTTTACAGCTCAAAGAGTACACATGTTTTAACAGAGGAATCAATAAAAGTGCTTATATAAAATGGTAAACTCCGCATTTCTTCCTTTAAAGCTTTCAAAAATTGGCCCCAATCACTTCCATTGTAAGTGCCTCGATGTACCCTTAATTTGTACTTTTTTTAAAGACAAGGAGTTGAAATAATTTTTGTGGTCATCAACTTTATGCCACATATGCTGTCGATTGAGCTTATCCTGTATTGAGCCCGGAATACTTATTTAAAAAGGGATAAAAAAGCACCAAAAAAAGTGTAATAAAAGTAGTCCATATGCTGCCGGTCCTTCTCGCCCCCGCTCCGAACGGGACTCGAACCGACATCTCCGGCATGGGAGGCGGGTGCTCTAACGAGGAGGCTAAAGGCTACAGCCTCTAGCGTCAGTCGCTAGCAGTCGCTGAAAATTCCTGTACAATCAAATATGGTGCTTCAAGATGTTGCAGTTACATTTTAAGGCTCCATATTTGAATGTGCAGAAATGTAAATGAGATTTTAGAAGTACAAAGTTACAATGAAGATGTACATGGCAAAAGGTTGCCAATTAGGCAGCATGCCAGTTTAACTAAGTTTAATTATTATATGTAAGTTCAACTGTTGTTTAGTACAATTAAATAAACTTAATTTTGTAATCTGTCTCCAAACACACACCTCTACACATATTCAGGCCATCTGAATACTGTGTCATGTAATTGCCTGTTTACACATTGTAAGATACACAGCATGAATAATGAATCTGGATAATTCCTGACTAATTACACCAGCTGTGAATCATTTCTTTCATGACAGTAATTACCAGGGACCTCTCTTTCCTCAAATGTAGTGAGCAGGGCCTGTGCTTATGACTCAGAAGCAAAGTTTCTGTTTGGACTCAAATGACACTATGCCATAATGCTTTTGCTGGTTAGTAATATATTTTGGCTCTGTTTCAAAAACATAATGAGTTGCCATACCACCCACTGCCTTCTATGAGGACGTGTGAATGACTTTATTGGGTGAACTTTCCCTATAATGCCTTGAAATGCTGCATATGGAGGTAGCTCGCTAGGTTCTGGAACAGAGATATTCTGTCAATTATGCTTGGATACAGTTCAAAAAGGACATAAATAAATGTATGGATTGAGAAAGTGCTGCAGGTTGCAAGACAGACAGGTAAATAGATGAATCCATCAATATGGTTTGAAATTCTCCCAAATGTATGCCATTATGCAGGTTTATTATGCATCTTCTCATTTCCTCATTATTCTACCTCAGAGTTGTTTCTGCCTCCCTCTCTCTCTCTCTCTCTTTCTCTCATCCTCTTCATTTTGGTCTCTCTCTGTGTCTTTTCTTTCTAGCTCTCATTGTCGGTTTCATTAATAACTCCCATGTTTAATATTAAATGAGGAAAGGCCAGTAAACAAGGACTTTGTGAGAATCCCACAGTAAAATCCATCCTACCTGCTCAGGTTTCCAGCGGGTGCTTGGCGGGCTATTGTGCTCATCCTCCAGAACAACATATTTATCATGCTTGAACGGTGAGGGAAAATGGCCAAATTGACCAATTATTCAGAAAAGGAAGTGCAGATGCTGCATAATGTCATTTCCCGGAATGTGCAGAATTGCCTGTTGTTGGATGAGGTGGCCATTTAGTGGGGTTTTCTGGTTTGCTTTTGTTACTTATGGGTGATTTAATATTTAGAGTAATTGGAATGGTGCTGTTCACTCCAGTAAGGTTCAACTGCAAAGTGAGAAACTTTTAAAAGGCCAGAGATTATTAAGCAGTTGATAAGTACTCAATCAATCTTCTGAATGTACAGTGGAGTCCAAAAATAAGAGACCATTAATGAAAATGCTTCATTTTTAAAATGGCAATTAATATTATAAATATAGTTTTAGTGAAAAGTAGATCTTTGAAAATTAACATGAATTTTAAAATGTCTTTGTACTTGGTGTTTGTACCTTTTGCTCCGATGACAGAGCTGACTTGGTCTCCATTGTTCTATTTCTGTTAGAACAATGCAAGAGACAACAGATTTGGTAGGATGGTCCCAAATCCCTTTTACTACTCAGGCACAAACAATCACACACACACACACACACACACACACACACACACATACATACCCGACCCTAAGTGGCACAATAGTAAACACTTTTACGTTTTCACTAATATCTACTCAATTATTTGGGCTACAATCCCAATTCTTTGGCTTATATCTGAAAAAGATTTGATGTCTCAAATTTGCTTTGATAACTTTTTGTCATGAGGGTCTCTCTAGATTATCCTTACAAACTTTTTGCAAATCAGACTAACGGTCTAGTAGGAGTTTGAAAAAGTAGTTTTTTTGGAAAACTAAAAATGTTTAAAAGAGTTTAAAGGAAATCAAATTGGAGAGATACATTTGGTTGCAAAGTCTCTGACAGATCTGATGCTTCAAATTGGGAAATTTTGGTATTTTTCTCCAGTCACTGCTTGGACCCTGATAATTGTTGCTTGCGGCTACATTTCCTATTCACTTTGTGCCATAACTTTTTAATATCAGAAAACGTTTGGTTTATTTTCAGGTTTAAATTAAAAACTTCATAGATTTTCGATGTGGTCTGAGAAAACACTGGTATGTAAAACACTGTATCCGAGATAATAAACCAAAGAAAATCTATATTTCTAAAAATTCACGGATCCCAAGATCTCTTCTCAGATTAAAAGGGAGATTTCTTGCACAGAAAGGGATAGATGTAAAAAAGAGCATTCTAATTATTAAAATTATTAATTATGGAGGGCCTTTTTTATGTAGTCAATGTTTTTATAATTATTGATATTTCCTACCAAATAACTGTGGGAATCCCAGTCCAAATTCTCAGGTGTTGCAGATATAATTTCCTGTGTTGACAACAAAAAAAGAAAGATTTAATGTTAACTGAAATAAACAGTATATTTTTAAAAAAAATCTCTAGAACTTGTTTTAAAGTCATGCATTCAGGAGAAAAGCTTGTGACGTAATTAAAAAAAACACATACAGTGCTAAAACAACACTAGAATAAATCTAGATAACTAAAGTGAGTGGTGCTTGCTTATGCAAAACTTGCCGCCTGTGTTGCTAATGTGTTATGAGTGGTTGCAGGGTGTTGCTAGCATGCTGTTAGGGTGGTCTGGATGATTACGAAGTGTTTATTTACTGAACCAAGTCAAAAGAGCCCACCTTCAGTTCAGCTTTCCATAATATTCTGGTCACGACATGCATCTGCTCCAGCATGTCACATTCCCTTGTGATACGATTGGAAGCTCGTTGCTCATCTGTGTGGGAGACCTGTGTTCGAATCCCATGGTGAGACAAATTGTTTTAAAAACTAGTTTGGAAAGCTTGACTTTTGAAGGTTTTGCTAGTCCAACAGAAACGGTTAGAAAGATAGATAGACAGACAAATGTAAGTAAGGTAAATGTAAGTATATTATATTTTTGTCCACTTTGTCCACTTTGAAGGTCAGATACAGGAAAACCTAAAGTCCGATCAGTTAAAAAAGACAGGGCACACTAAGTCAGAACAGCCTGAAGGTCTGTACCAATTTTGGTGGATGTAGCTTGAAAGCTCTAGGAGGAGTGAGAGTTAGAATTGTTGGTCTTTGTTTAGAGATTATGGAAAAGCCTTAAAGTCTTAAGTGGCTTTAACATTAATATTTAATGTGAATCTTTAAAATTTTCTAAAATAAGATGGCACAACTTCCAATTGTTCTGGGATACCAGATCAATCTTATCATTAATGAAGATGTATTTTTATTTCTAAAAAGGTTGTATGTGAATGTGAGAAAGGAAACAACTGACAATAGCTAAACAATAAAAGACAGGCACTCAGTTACTTGGAAATAAAATCTTCTAAATGTGGAATGAAAGTGTAATTATTATAATCCTTCAACCTTGAATCTGAGGTTATGAATACATAATGCCATTCAGATACTCTCCATCCAATCAAAGCTCTGCATTCTCTGTCAGAACCGTTGAATAACACTAGACTAATCCTCTGAACATTTGGGTGATTTGAGTGAGTCCAGGTATGAAATGAACAAGGAAAGATTTTCATTACAGATGCTTCAATTTAATTGTACAGGAACACTTAATGGGTTTAAAAGCTTTCGTTAAAATCAGCAACAATCCAACGGGGTGGTCAAACACATTTCAGTGGGTAGTAATCAATAACATATATTGGATGATGTTCGGTTTGTAATTATCCAAGTCCCTCTTCTCATCTAATGTGGACTGCATATTTGTACATAATAAGTGTTGGCTTTCAACCATTTCAATATTGTGCCACTACGATGGATCTTTGTGTTGCTGGACTGGCTAATGTGATCTCAGTATTTGTAGGTATTTGTACTTCAAATGCAGTTCTAGCAATTTACATTTGGATAGACACCGATACCAAAATATTAACAGCTTATAATATGTAAATATCCTTTTACAAATGTACATAATCATACAAACTTAGAAATGTATGAATACCCACAAATACTTTGGCTTTGTTCAGACAGACAGCCAAAAGTTGATTTTTTTTTGCAGACTCAAATCCATTTAGCCTGAACAGCAAAATAACATTTGCAGTGTTTACAGGCACAATCCAAACTACATCCACATGTGGTTTGCAATTTGATTAAAATCAGATTTTTTTTGGAATGCATCTCTGTCAGATTGGATTTCTGGACGTTTTTGCGTCATATTGCATGAATCTGTGTGAAACACAGCAATTGGTGTAGACACAACAGGAATGTCTGAACAGGTGCATCCAATTTGATCACTTGCAAAATGACAGTGTGGACAATCGGTCCTAAAGATCGGATTTGTGTGCAGTGTGAACAAAGCCTAATGGACTGGATGTGACTCCCTTTCAGTGTTTCCTGTGTGGACATTCAGAATTCAGTGTGGACATTTAAAATGAGGCTAAAACGTTTACCTTTTGACACTTTCTGTTTGAGTCATGCCGAATCCACCATTGACGACTGTAAACATATGATATTCATTACATTTTTGCAAGATCAAGTCCATTGATGCAATACCCCTCTCATAGAGATGTCATTTGATTCCATCATTCGCTTTGGTAACTTTATAGGCGATATGCATTATAGTCTTTATCCAAACGGCATCATTTAAGGACATCAAAGTTTCATTGATGATTTTTCAGATGTCCTTCATGGAACAACAATCTCAGAGCAGAATACAACACATGAACATTCACAGATAGAAAATAATTTAAATAATATAAAAATAGGTGATTTACATATAAAGATGACAAAAGCTTTCTATATCAATGAGGGCAATGGAAAACAAGAGCATTTTAAGAGCGAGCGAGAGAGATAGAGAGAGAGAGATAGAGAGAGAGAGAGAGAGAGAGAGAGAGAGAGAGAGAGAGAGAGAGAGAGACCATGTTTCTAAGTTACTTGCCATGTAGGTTCTAATAGATAAGTCTGCCTTTTTCATCTATTGCATTAAATGAATGTGAGATTGTGAACAGAAGAGTGGATATCCTCTATAATATTCAGTTTGAACTCTACATGATGCCAGTCAGTCATGTGACATGTCTCCATGTCAGAAACAAATCATTCACCCTGGCAATTTGATCTACTATTACCTGTCTTTCCTGAAATAAAACACTTAATATCAGAATATCTTGTGTAAATATAGAGAAGTTCTTCACAAGGAAGAATGTAAAGTAAATATGTGCACACATAAATGCAGCATTTTGTTTATAGACTGAAAACTGAGAGATATATTTCAGACACAAAGCCTCTCATTTACTTGCGGCTCACATAATGAATTTGCTGCATGAGCCATAAATATTTTGCTGAAATTTGCTAAGATTGTGAGAGTGGCTGGTTTTTATTCTGGCCACATGGTTGATTGAATATTCTCTTCCTGGACTATAATTTATTAAATACTGAGTTTATTAAATAAAAAATTAACTATGCAAAGATCCATGAGATACTGATTAGTAGTAGAAAATGTCACCATTTTAAAAGGTTTTGTCAAGGAAACCAATGAAAGCTGAAAATTATGAAATTTTTCGGTTTTGATGTGGTGAACAACCTATAGAAGAAATCGATTCAATGTCAAGTTCACCCTGTCAGTATCAGAGTTGGAGTCAATACCAGACCCTCCATGATTGAGACCAATACAAGTCCCTTCAAGTCCTAGACCAATAGAAGACCCCAAGACCTATATCAATACCAAATCCCCTAAGACCCAGACCAATACCAGACTCCCTAAGACCCAGAACATTAGAGGACCATTTAAGACCAAGACCAATAGAAGAAAGCCTAAGACTCAGACCAATAGAAGACCTCCAGTACCTAGACCAAAATCCCCTAACCTAGGCCAAAACAAAACCCCCCAAAACCCAGATCAACAGAAGGCCCTTTAAGACCCAGACCAATAGAAGACCCACTAAGACCTAGACCAATAGAAGACCCACTAAGACCTAGACCAATAGAAGACCCACTAAGACCCAGACCAGTAGAAGACCCACTAAGACCTAGACCAATAGAAGACCCCCAAAACCTAGACCAGTACCAAACCCCCTAAGACCAAGATCAATAGAAGACCCCCTAAGACCAAAACAATAGAAGACCCCTAAGACCAAGACCAATAGAAGACCCACTAAGACCTAGACCAATAGAAGACCCCCAAAACCTAGACTAGTACCAAACCCCCTAAGACCAAGTTCAATAGAAGACCCCCTAAGACCAAAACAATAGAAGACCCCTAAGACCAAGACCAATAGAAGACAACCTGAGCCTTAGACCAATACCAGTCCCTCCAAGACCCAGACCAATATTAGACCCCCAAGATACAGACCAAAACCAGACCCCATAAGACCCAGACCAACACCAAACACCTTAAAACCCAGAACAATAGAAGACCCCCAAGACCCAGACTAATACCAGACTGTAACAATAGACTTTCAACTAAGCAGAGGTCCAAATCTAGACAAAGATTTTAGAGAACTAATTCAGCCAGAAATGAAAAGAAAGAAAGAAAGAAAGAAATTAAAGCATACATGTTTGGAAAGACATTGGCGTGAGTACATTTCTGAGACCCAGATCCAGACCAAAACACTAAGTAAGAGTAAGAAGACCCATACCCATGTTTATGGGGTCTTGAGAGGTCTAGAGACCACAAGATCAAGACTCCAACTCTGGTTACTGTGCCTTTTTATTATATGTGATTATGCATGTTTATTATTTACAAAACCTTCTTACTTTCTAACTTTTAGTGAGCCACAGTTCTTCTATATTTTCAACCATACAGTCTGAATGCGGCACAGGTCAATATCCACTACCTCTACCGTAATCAAAATGGTGCAACATATGTGTTGTGTCTTATTGAGTAATTTGGAGGTTGTTACAGCAGCTTGTCTGCACTAATTGGCAGCTTTACACACCGGCCTGACACACTGGCATGTTGTCACAGATTCTGTTAAAATAAACTGTGCTAACACTCTGTGTGACAACAATGAATGGATCGCAACAATATTACCTTTAACACTTTTCAGCCTTGATAATTTGTCTTTCGTGTTTGCATTTCAGATTGAAATAATCACAGTGTTATATTTCCTTTAAGTTAAGATAGCAATTTGTTTTGTCAAAGAAAATATAACAGGTGTCCTTGAATGAACCTTGAATGAATTGCACCTGCCCGCATTGTTTTAGCAGCCGATTTGCAAAAGGAACTTGTGCAAATCAGGTAACAGGCAAACACACCAAAAAGATCTGTACGTAACGCAAACTGCACACTGCAATTCTCCATCTTTCATGTCGAGTCTAGGTGCCAGGTTTTGGAGGATCCGTACCAGTATTACTAGCCTAGAAAAGCATCTCTCTATGACAATGCACGCACCCAAATTGGCTCTTTACGATGCTGAAAAAGAGCTTGAACACATTGTGCATCTGGATATGTTCCAGTTACAATGCTCTTCTACATCATTTAATGAAATTCTGTTGCCGAGATCACTAGAAAATGTGCACACGTGTCTCTGTTAAGCAAAATTATGTTTACCACCTGCTTTCTGCCAGCATTAATAGCGCAATGTTAATTGTGTCAGGCAAATACTGTAGCTTCAACTTTTGTGAATAAATCGCAATATATATAATACTTAATACTTTACTTAAAACACACATTAAAAGCCAATGCACACGTCCAAAATGAAATCAGACAGAATCTGACATGTTGCATTGAGCTTCCAGGGTCTATGAAGGACAACCTACATCAGAAATAGATGTGATATTGCACTGCAGAAGATGTCCACTCTCCGATACGTCACTGTTACAAAAGCACTTTCCCATTGGTCCTCTGACAACAGTAAATGAACATCTGGAAATATGATTCCATTTAGGTGCCTCCAAATAATGCTGAAGGACTGGTTACATGATGATGATCGGTCGCGTGACAGAAAAGGGGGCTGTCTTTGTTTGCGTTACAGAGGGAAAACCAAAAAGCCAGAAAAAGTGGAGTATTGCCATCCGCCTACCAGGTTCCCCTTCTCTAGTTTCAGATAAACCTTGTCTTCTTTGTTCAGATGGAGAAGAACCCCATTGGTGGCCGCCTCACGCGTGACATCTTTGTCGCCGGCGAAGGCAGAGATGACTGGTTTTCCATTTAGCATTAAATTCACCTGGAACACAGAGATAAAAAAGATCAATACAGACGTCTCAGAAACAAAGCGAATTTGGCAGGACTTATTCAATGCCAGGAAACATGATACATTTCATCAGTTCACTACTATGATGGCCACAGTTAGAGAAAAAAACAATTTTTTATTTATCTGGTTCATTCCTAATGTGCAATATTCCGCCATCATAGGCGTCGACATGTTTGGGGAAAATATTACATTCAATTTTGTTCAATTTTAAACATCAATTTTGAGAATACAAGAGTGATATAATTTCACTACTTTGGTTTGAGCAGATATTGTCATTTTTGTCATGTCGCAGGTGCTATGCATGACTTCAAAATGAAAAACATGCAATTATTAAGATGGTTTTTCTTAATTTTTTTCTTCATTTATAGTTTTTTATGTGTAGGTCCTCAGTCCGCGTTAGGTAAGTTACTCAAAAACAAGTAATCCACAAGAAATAACAAATTACTTTTTTAAAATTGCAATTTACTTTAAAAAGTTTGTCACGTTACAAATGATCTTACTTTTAAGTTACTTTCTAAAACGACTTTTCTGCTCAGCGAAAGCAAAATAATGTCTATATTTCCTCCTTTATTGTGACACATACTTCAGTTGTCACAGAAACGCAAACAGATGTACATATAGATAACATATGAATTCATATTTTAAATGTTTTATAAATAAATCATATTATTTTAGAAATAGGTGTAGCCCAAGTAATGTACTTAAAAGTAACTACCATAATTGAATGTCAGTAACTGCAATCTGATTACAAGAATTTAAAATGTGTTACACTACTTTTCCCACTAAAAGTAATTACAATATATTATAACAGGTCACAAAAATTCATGAGAACATACAGCTGACTATAAGGTTTGTTTCAAAGCATTATGAATGCCTTATATGAAATTATGAATACATTTAAAGTGCATTATTTACACAGGCTTCAATTCAAGTTTTACCCAGTCTTTAATAATATCTGTATCTGTGTTCACTTGGAAACTCAAATATGATATTAAAATTAAAGGTGATTTAATATTTATTTGAATCTGCTTGTGTGAGAGATATTCTTTGCTCACTTGTATAGTCTGGCTCTGGTACACTTTAATAACGTGGAAGTTAAAACTGTAGATTCCTTTCCGAGGGCACAGAAAGACGGATTCCAGTGTGAAATAGTTTCCAATGTTGACAAGAACCTGTAAAAAGGTATTTGAGAGGCATCAAAAGTGAAAAAATACTTTAACAAATGCCATTACAATGAAACAACCTAACCGGACAGTACAATTATTGGTTAATATTTATAATAAATATTTACACTTGTAATGCTAACCTTGAAAAATGCCAGGGCTGGAATTGGAATAGGCAATTGGAATGAAATATGCATGCACCCATGCAGACATTTGGACTATTCAACAGACGTTCTCAGCAGAAGCAATATAATATTGAAGATTTCCCACCATTGTCCTGAATGTTCATTCTCATCGTCATGATAACCATGATTTCAGTGTAATCTTGTGTAATCTAATCTTCTGAATTTTAATGTATTTATACAGTAATCACAATCATGGTTAGTAGTGTTATATGAATTGTTGATTCACTCAGAGCCATTTATATTTATGCATACATTTATGCAATGATGTTTTATCCAACATGATCACACTGGAAATTGAAATGTAGCTAGAATAGGACGCATGTAACCGGCCCTGCTCTGAACTGGACTCGAACCTGCGTCTCCAGCATGGGAGGCAGGTGCACTAACAAGGAGGCTAAAGGCTACAGTCTGTAGCATCAGTCGCTAGTGCACCTCTTGAGGTCAGGAGAGTGAGGTTTACACACTGCACAGCTACCTACCAGCTGGCTCCCGTTACACTCACCTCCCTAAACTTCACTCCCATCCGGGTCACGGCACCATTTTAACCGGACCTGCTTACCCCGCTCCGAACGGTACTCGACCCGGGGTCTCCGGCATGGGAGGCGGGAGTGCTAACAAGAAGGCTAAAGTCTACAGCTCCCATTACACACAGACAGTGCAATTACCATAGAAGAACTTCCAAATTAAATTGCACTTGACCCAGCCCATTAGCGCATTCGCACGCAATTTATCCAAACACATTTGTGCATAGACTTATCACATGCCTGCACGGAAATACTAAAACTTTATGCCCAATAACTTTGTGCTTATGACACAAACAAAGGTGTCATGCCCATTCAAAGTGTCATGCACCCTCATATTTTTGAGTCAAGTGGATATTGATGGCTGGAAATAAAACATTTTAAGCGCTGTGTCAGAAAATGCCCATTCAAGTGTCAAAACTTGGTTAGACACAATCTAGTTGCACTTAACTTGTGTGTGTGTGTGTGTGTGTGTGTGTATATATTAGGGCTGTCAATCGATTACAATTTTTAATAGCATTAATTACATGGTGTCCCGATTAATTAATCGCGATTAATCGCATATACAAATATTTGCTGAGAAAGCCCCTCATATAACAATAATTCAATATATAATGATTATACATATTTATATCAATATATAATTATACTTTGTTATCTTTAAATATAAAAATAAATATATATATTAGGGCTGTCGATTTAACACATTAATTCAGTGCGATTAATTTTACAAAAAATAACGCACATATATATATATATATATATATATATATATGGGCATGCAATTAATTGCGTACATTTTTTTAACGCGTTATTTTTTATCAAATTAATCGCACTGAATTAACGTGTTAAATTGACAGCCCTAATATATATATATATATATATATATATATATATATATATATATATATATATATATATATATATATATGAGAAGAGAGAGAGAGAGAGAGAGAGACAGAGAGAGAGAGAGAAGCATATACAGTATATATACTCTCTCTCTCTCTCTCTCTCTCTCTCTCTCTCTCTCTCTCTCTCTCTCTCTCTTCTCATATATATATATACAGTAAGGTGTGTAGAGTATATTAATAAGCATGCACAAAGTATACCCAGGTCTGCTTGCATTCTACATGGCAACTATATCACAACACTAGCATGTCTCTACTAAGTTTTTAAAAAGTGTTTTTTGTTGTGTAATAAAAAAATGGGGCCATGACGCCCCTGGTCACAAATATTTTGTTGATGCATGATTATTTATAGAACGCATCACCTTTTGCGTCTTCTTTCCACAGAAGTAAAAAAGTCACACCGGTATGGAAAAATGTGAGAGTCAGTAAATGATGACATAGTTTCCATTTTTTGCTGAACTACCCCTTTAAAAGATTCAAAAGACAAAGACTAGCTGTGATAATGCACAAGAATTACGCAGCATCGCAAACACTAAAGGACTTGGTTGATCCACAAAGCTCTTGGTACTTTCAAAGCAGGGCAGAATCTCTCTCTTGCTGTCCGTGAGCTGTGAGAAACCTTTCCCCGTGGCGTACCCAGAGTGAGAGTCAGGCCTGGCTGGGTGATTGGATGGTGTTAAGTGTGTCAAAGTACAGTAGAGCTCTGGGCCTGAGAGCAGCTGGCCAGTCTGTGCACTTTTTTACCTTATTTTTTGCTTTTCCTGCAGCCAAAGCAATGAGAGGGGAATAATGAGTCCTCAAGGGCAAACTGTACATAGCTTCCTGTATATTTCACCAAGAAATTAGTTTAGCTTAACTCTCCGGTACAATCTATTGCAATTAATGTACTAATTCACTCAATTTTAACTTATTTACCTACCCTGTGTTGTTCCAAACCTGTACGCTGTTCATTTTTCACACAGTTCTTTCCATTGGACAACCGTTTAGTGACCATGTCTGACACCAAAAAGGCAAACAAACCCCAAAAAGGCACCACAAACATCCAAAGGTTGCATCTGGCCCACATTTGCATCAAGGATTAAAAAATGACACCAGGTTCCTGATGTTTTAGGGTCAATGAGCTAGACACGAGCTTTGAGGGAGATTATCACTTACATTTCTGCCTGTTCCTCACACAAATCTATCATACGGCTTCAGAAGACTTCAGATACAGTGCATGAGTCACATGGACCACTTGTTCTTTTTGAAGTTTAAAGGAAAAGTTCACCCAAAAAATAACAAACTCTCTCATTCATGCCATCCAAGATGTGTATGACTTTCTTTCTTCTGCAGAAGAGAAGTTTCTCAGCTCTGTAGGTCCATACAATGCAAGTGAATAGTGATCAATATTTTGAAGCTCCGAAAAGCACATAAAGGCAGCATATAAGTAATCCATATGACTCCAGTGGTTTAATCCATGTCTTCAGAAGTGATCTAATAGTTTTTGTGTGGGCACAGACACACTGTAACTACTTTTTCACTGTACATCTTGCCATTGCTGTATCTAGGCACAATCACAATTTCAAGCATGATTCATTTAATTGAATCTTTATTGTCCACCCTCACAGAAATTTGTCTTTGACACCCCTCGAGGTGAATTAACATGCAAGATAATACAAAAACATGCAAACATTCACACTCAGTACTCTGTCTTATGCCACCGTATTGTCATATTGTGTGTGTGTGTGTGTGTGTGTGTTTGTGTGTGTGTGTGTGTGTGTGTGTGTGCGCGCACGCAAGTTACATGATTGTATGATCTTGTTTTCTGCCTATGTAAAAGCATTGTTATATGTTATGTGACCAGTAATGCAATAAATTAGAAAAAGCAATAAAAATATGAAATGCTCGAAATAATTATGACAAAGTCCTTATTTAATTACACTGTAACGTGAAGTCTGACACAAAACCCCTTCAGCTGGTCTTGCATTTTTGCAAGTAAAAACTCACACAATCTTAATAAAGCACTCATCATGCACTAATGTTCATATGCATCTACATTTAATAATCATATAAATAATGCAAGTACAATTTAATATTACAAATAATGTAAAGTGTTACTCTAGTACAACTTTGGCAAGAAGAAAACTATCCCAAATTTAAATAAAGCAAATAAATAACCAAAAATCCCAAATGTTAATAAAGCATTTAACATGCTGTCCATAATATCCATATATCTACAGATATAGGCGTAATAATTATATAAGTTATGAAATTACACTGGAACATTGACAAGTTTCACTTATTTATGTGCATGTAAAAACCCTAATATAATCCTGAAATATCTAACCAGGCTTACCTGGTCGAAATATATGATCCTCGTTTTATTGCTCATCTCCGAGGGTTCGTGGTTGTTGCCCCGCACCACGGAGAAAGCCACTTTGGAGTTGGCGGCGCGCACGGAGATACCGAGCGGCGAAGACGAGCTCTTCCAGTCGGCGGGGTTCGAGTCACACACCACAAGACATTTCCCCTCCAGGACGATGGGTTCCGTGTCATTCTGAGCCAAAGCGAGCTCGCACATGATGGCAACGCAGAATAAAAGAGCCGCGTAATCGACACGCGCCTTATTAAAGGGCGTTATCAACACCATGATGAAAGATTTCCAACGTATCCAAAATCCAAACGACTCACCAGGTCCCGTCACTTCGATTCTGCGTTCGATTCGTTCCCGGCAAACATCCGTCCGATTTACAAATCACTAAATACTGCGTGTTGGTGGATGCGCCAACGTCATGCCAATAGTCATTTTTCTACGTATTTATCTTATTTCCCTGTGTTTTAGTAATGCTGGGGATTTCAGCTCCAGAACATAGGACGCGACGCGATGTAAAGAGCTTTGGGGAGATGCGGGTTATCCGTAGGTTCCTGTCGACTCCGCGCGTAAAATCCGTTCCGTGATGCGCCAGAGCGCACAAAGTTAACCGCAATACCCGCGCAATGACGACCACCTCTTGTCCATATCAGTTTTACAGGGCAAAACTAAAAAGTGACCTTAATAATATGATTCCCTTTCGGGCAAATGTAGATCTTCCTCTCGACTAAAGCGCACTTCTAAAAGAGCGCACACACCTTCAGTGACGTCTGGCTCTGTGAACGCACTGCGAGAGGGGCATTGTGGAACCGAGACATCCGTTACGATGCGTAACGTCAGACGGTTTTTCAGTATATCTTACAGAGATACGGAAAACAGAGGTTTTGGCATTGGCCTTTTCTATTGTATTTTATTTTATCCTTTGGTGCATAAGAAAAATAAAAGTTGTTTTTTTTTCCATATAAGTCTTATTAGTAGTAGAAGTAGTATTCAATAATTAGATAATAATTAAGTTATTGTTTTGTCACATTTTATAATTAAAAATGGCATTTCGTATCGGAGTAAAGTTCAAGACGACCTCTTTGATATAAAACTGACATGAAATAGTGTCTTGTATGAGCTCATGTTTATTAACAAATGTAAAGGGGTTTTGTCCTGATCTAGCACATTCAAATACAATTCACTTAAAATAACAAATTTGATTAACACGTGTAAGCCATTTTAATATAAATAATTTAAAAAAATGATTATATCTTGAACTGAAACTTCTCACGAAAATAAGTTTTGGAATAATCTTTTATGATTAACTTTTTTTAACTACATTAAAAAAAAAATATATATATATATATATATATATATATATATATATATATATATATATATATATATATATATATATATATATATATATATTATTATTATTATTATTATTGTTAATTTTAAAATATCTATATATAAAAATGTATAAAAATATTATTATATTTTTTTAAATATATATATATATATATATATATATATATATATATATATATCAAATATTATTATTAATTACAAAATTTGTAAACTCGTATTTATGTAATAACTCGTAATAACTCGTAAACAAATTATTAATATTGTTTTATTAAATTATTAATAATTTTTTGTCCACCAAATCAAAGTTTCAGGACAAATGGGGTAACCCCAAGAAAATGTCAATATTCTTGACTCAAAAATTCCTGGTATTTATAAAAAAAATATATATATATACACAGTACTGTTTTTGAAAACTTTTTTTTTAAATTAATGATCAAGTTGTGTACACACCTGTATTAGAGGTGCAAGAAAAGTATTTTTTTTTTTTTTTTTTACCTTTTACTTTGTGGTTAAGCAACTTTAAAAAAATAATTAGATAATAATTTTTTTTTAGTAAAATGATATGCATGTTTTTCAAAAATGTATCAAATACAAATTTGGGCACGAAGATTTTATGACACTGACATGTGATGTAAAGTAGATTTTTCAAAGATTTCTCAATTTTATCACCTCGGACAACCTTATTTGTCAGTGACTCATTTGTCAAATTGTCGAGACATCCATTATGTTGTGTGAGATTATTTTTATGATGTATATTTAATGTGATCAAATTGGCCACGCCCCCAGATATTGCAATGACAGAAAGCCTAGAATGTCCTCTTTAAGATACAAATGAATGTTTATAAGATACAATGGTATATTTATTAACAAAATGCTCATGCCCAATGCAGAGGACAAAATTTAATTAATAAATGAGTCACAGGTGAATACTGTATTATAGACCAACTGAATGTGCAGCATAAATGAATCCATCCAGGTCCTCCAAAATAATAATAATAAAAAAAAAAAATTATAATTACTAAAAATCAATTGAGAGATGGGCAATTCAGGTGTAATATAATGTAGCTATGAAGCATTTCATTATTTGGCCTTGTGTCTTTGGCGCTCACTAATGCATCTCAAGTTTGGACCATGAAGGTTATTTGCTCTACTTTTTTACATTTAAGCAATGCACTTCTGTCGATGTGCTGGCATCCTATGAGTATACATGATTACAAGTGAAATCATTTCATCAGGACTCAATAATTAAATGCAGTGTTATGCAATTAAGCCATTCCATACTGACATATATTTATTATATATAATAGAGACCTTTTCAAGAGGATCTCATAAGGAAGTTCAGACACAAAAGCCAATGAAAAATGCATAATACAATTTGTACTCTCCAAAAGTTGTTGTTGATTTTAAGCACTCCGGAGAATGTGTTGAATAAACTTCAGCAATGCAAGACTTTTCATTTAGGGAACTACTGAAGGGTGGAATATTTGCAAGCACAAATGAACAGTTAACTCACCTGGGAGCATAATGAGTTGCTTGAGAAAATGAATGAATAAATATGTGTTTTTACTGCTGTTACCTTTATTACGCTCTGTATTTTCTCTCTTTCTCTCGAACCATTGCAAAGGCATGTTTATGGCGTGAAAAAGTGCAGGCTTCATAAAGAAGCACATTTGGTTCTCAACATTTGCCAGTAAGTGTGAATGGAACTTGTCATGTCTTGCTTAAGAGAACACAACACCTGATTTCAAAATTCATAAATGTTTTAAACGTTTGGACCTCGCAGTCCTGGATCAAAGTCATTCATAAAACGACACTGGAGCACTGGGTAAAATTCATCTCTGAAATACATAAAAATGTAATGAGATTATAACCTACATCTCACTGTTAATTACATGAAATATTAGGATGTTATCTGACTGCATTGAGTCATTTAAAAAAACAGGACATGCTCAGCAGAACTTTCTGCAGGTTGCCATTGTTCTGGGGTTCATTATTTGTTAGTACTTCCACTTGGGATTTTTTACATTTACATTTATCCATTTTTTTTACAGACAAAGCCATTTACAGTGCATTTAAGATAAATATTTTTGAACGATTTCTATGGTTTTATATATATATATATATTTATATGTGTGGCAGCGGGGGCGTGGTCAAGTGCCCGTCCGGAGAGGGGGAGCGGTAAGGGCGCTTACACCTGATAATATGTCTAACCAAAATATGTCTAACACCTGTCTCTAATTTCAATGAGCACGGGGAGAGCGGCATATAAGAGCCACAGCACCGCCAGTCAGGAGGCCAGTCCAGTGTTGGCAGCCACAAGTAGTTTGAGTTAATGAAAAGTCTGTTTTGTTATGAGAAGAAGTTTATGTTTTGAATCCCTGTCACTTTACGTGGAAGAATTAAAGACCCCTCACCTGTGTGCAGAAGCCTGTCCTCGTGTCCTCCTTTTCCCCGCCCTGTCAAAGAGTCTTGTTACAGTATGTAATAAAAAAAAACAATTATTTCATTATTTACTTAACCTTGTGTCATTCCAAACCCCTTTGATTATCAGAAGATTATCAGTGAATGACAACTTAAATATCAATATGTTTGTGGTGGTGGGAGTGTGGTTAAGCGCCAGTTTGTGAATGGAGAGTGAGATCATCAGCTGACAATGATTGTTTGTCATTGCAGTGAGAGTGGAGACAGGCTTTAAAAGCAAGCCAGACACCAGTCAGGAGAGAGAGAGAGAGAGAGAGAGAGAGAGAGAGAGAGAGAGCGCGAGAGAATCTTGTTTGCCGGTCCCCAGACATGTCGTCGCCTGGTCCTCAGCCACACCTCCTCCCCTGGCGGATGGCAGCGACTCCTTCGTTCCTTGGTGGACGTCCGCGGCTCCTCCCCTGGCAGACGGCAGCGGCCAGGACTCCACAACAGCACATCCCTCCTCCTTCCCGGATTTCAGCACTAATGTAACAGGTAAAGGATGGGCAAGGAGGTAGCGGGAACTGGCAAAACAGTCAAAATAACTTTCATTACATACATTAACTTAAATGTAAACACACACACACACACAGCTGGCGCGTATGTGTCTCTCTCTCTCTCTCTCTCTCTCTCTCTCTGTCTCTCTCTCTCTCTCTCAAACTGGCGTTCCAGCTCTTCTTTATCACTCTCCCGCTGATTGGGCTGATTCAGCTCCGGGCGTCCATAGTTACAACCCGGCCACGGCCTCCTCCTCGTCACAATGTTCCTCACACAAAGTCACAATAATAGTAAAAGATGGCAAAATTGTACGAAATTACATACGAGTTGGCTCATACAAAAACATACAACTTTTACATTTACCGTGACACTAACCAATGAACAATGTTACTGCGATTTGTTCTAAGTTTAACCCCTAAGTTTAACCCCTAACCCAAATCTAACCATAAAGGGTAAACCCTAAACCTAAACATGATTTGTGCCATGGAAGAAAGAAAATGACAAAGATGTTTCCTTTCTAAAATAAAGTGTTGGATAAAAGGCTAGCTAAAATGTGTTGATTGGTAGGACTCTATGGGAGTAAAAATGTTAAATAGAGTAGTCATGAGACCATGAGTCCTTTTTGGAGTAAACATGGGAAAAGAGTTGAGTAAAGTTCCTTGTAAATTCTCCTTTTGTGTTCTACAGAGAAAATCCAGAATTTACATTTTAACCAGTCCATATCAAGTAGGGAACAGGACTGGACTGTAATGCGTATCATGATACGAGGAGATAATATTTGATTAAGGCTATTGGTTTGTGCAGGACCCGTCGTCCTGATAGCAGCCAGAGAGAGAGAGAGAGAGAGAGAGAGAGAGAGAGAGAGAGAGAGAGAGAGAGAGAGAGAGAGAGAGAGAGAGAGAGAGAGAGAGAGAAATCGAGGCTTTGAATCTTTGCCTGGATGAGAGTAAGATAAATGAGCTGAACCTGAAGCACTGCAAATGAATCAACCCCCTGTGACCTACATGCTACCTGTCTTCTCGGCCAGGTAAGCACGTCTGAGAGCGTGAAGAAAAGGCCGGTTCATATGACCCCGTTGACACTGTTTGTGGATAAGAAAGAGAGAGACCCGAGGGACTGAAGTTATGATGCACAGCGTTGTGGAGAGATCAAGACAGTGCAAACTCTTAAGCAAAGGACTTTGGAGTGCTGGGTTTTATGTGAGGGTATAATTGTGTGTATGTGTGTCCTTGCAGTTCACACAAACTCTCTGCCTGCAGGGTTTGGGTGAAAAGGCCTCCCGGTGAACAAACCTCTGCAGAGCTGACATTGACTTAGAAAGCAAATGACATTAAAATCCATCAAACAAAATCCCCGCACTCTTCCTAAAGGTTCAAACAAAAAGGCGCCTCTAGAGGCATCCAAATAAACCTGGCAGTTAAGAGAGAAAGGTACAAAACATCTTCTGAATTTGCTAATAATGAATAATCCCTCTCTTGCGCCTCAGGCTGAAGTTAAAATGGAAAGCACTTTTTGAGTTTGAGGGGTTATTAAAAAGGTAGAGCGAACTGATTCTAAACCTTTTAATGGATTAGTTCACCCAAAAATTTAAGTTCTGTCATTATTTACTCACCTTCATGTCATTCCAATCTGGAACTCACCAACCTCTTTTTTAGGTACACATCAACATCTACTTATTCTTGCAATGATCTAATCAGCCAATCATGTGACAGCAGTGCAGTGCATAAAATCATGCAGATACTGGTCAGGAGCTTCAGTTAATGTTCACCTCAACCATCAGAATGGGGAAAAATGTGATCTTGGTGATTTTGACCATGACATGATTTTTGGTGCCAGAGGGGCTGATTTGAGTATTTCTGTAACTGCTGATCTCCTGGGATTTTCACGCAAAACAGTCTCAAAACAAACAGTGCCAAAAACAAATATCCCGTGAGCGGCAGTACTGTGGACGGAAATGCCTTGTTGATGAGAGAGGTCAAAGGAGAATGGCCAGACTGGTTCAAGCTGACAGAAAGTCTACCGTAGCTGAAATAACGCCTCTGTACAATACAAAAAACTTACTCGCCGGTTCTCCGATACGCCATAGCTTGTGCCAGAAGGGGTCTCCTCCGCCCCTGGCAGCGGCATTCCTCGCTCCAAGTGGTCGGCCAAGAGCCCCTTCTCCCCTCGCGGTCGGCGGCCGTTCCTCCTCCCCGGGCAAATGGCCGCGGCTGCTTAGCCTAATACGGTACCGGGTGTGTCGAGTCACGACCCGGCCCCGCCCTCCGCCGTGCCACACCATAATAATAATTAGCAATTTATGATTTTTTATTTAATCAATTTAATGCATCCTTGGTGAAAGGAAGCATCAATATGTTTCAAAAACAAAAGTGTCTTTGTCTGTTCTAAAAATGGAAGCGTATATACTATATATAATTACATTTTCATAAAGTAACTTGAGTAGTTGTTTGCCAAACTGCTTATTTACTCTTACTTGAGACATAATATTTCTCAGTACTTCTACTTGTAGCAGTACTTTACATAAGTAAAACAAAAAATGTTACTCTTTCCACCACTGGCCTCTTGAGGCAGGAGAGTGAGGTTTACTCACACTGCACAGCATGTGCTATCTGGCTGCCATTACACTCACCCCCCTAAACCTCACTCCCATCCGGGTCACTGCACCAACTTTAACCGGATTGTCTCTGCGTTGTGTGTTTGATGGAATAATGAGACTCTCAACATCAGTTCTTGTGTCGACTCGCCATTTATTCTGATGAAATGAAAATATTAACATTCTTTAAAACTGCGAGTTCGCCCTTATATATGTAAAATAAAAATGGTGGAATGAGAGGAACTGTTCACTTAACAGTCAGAAAACAAAATATAGCTTAAATCAAGTCAAAAGTAATCAAACATATGGAAAAAATAACATGATATAAACATGAATGAAAAGAAAATACATATAAAAGTTATTTTAAAGCAAAGGAGGAAGTAGATTAACCCCACAGCGCAGAATGAACATACCCTTCCCCATTCACATAGGGAAAGGGAGGAGCTAAGACAGGAAATATATTGACCACATAATACCACAGGTGAAACACACATAGACAGGAACAACAGGTATACATTTAGCATTTTGTGTAGTTATATATAATAGCAAACTTTTCATATCAGTTACATTTGGACTACTTTAAACATGGACAACTTTTATGGTAGTATGTATTAACTATTTTTGCGGTAGCATGCACTAATTTTAGTATGGAATACTTGGTAACACTTTACAATAAGTTTCTTTTTGTTAACATTAGTTAACATGATCTAACATTGAACTAATGTTAACAAATGTAACCATATTGTAAAGTGTTACTGACTACTTTTATGATAGTATGTTTTTTGCCCTTTTTGGAGCTTGACAGCCATGGTCACCATCAGAGGCGATCCTAAGGACCAGGGCTGGACTGGAAAGAGAAACCGGCCCAGTCAATTTTTATGAGTGTATGTATGTGTATGTATGTGAACCCGCTCGGATCTCCCGATGGCCAGTCCACCCCAGATCGGCCCCAAAGTGCGTCGGCCCACAGATTACCTGTCCAGCTCTGCTAGGGACTCTGGGGGCCATTGGCAAAAAATATGTATGCAATTATAGAACATTTTTTAAAGTGCATGTTTTAATAAAAAATAAATAATCAAAAGTGCACTCAGGACCCGTTTTTCACTATTTCCCAGCACACAGCATCACTTGACACTCAGCCATGGTACGGGTCATCTGATATTATTAAAGATATGTGACTGCTGTTGTTGTGGTGATGCCACTAGGGAGTGTTGTGGCCTCTTTCTCTTTATGAGGTGTTGATGAGATTGAAGTACCTGCTGTTGTGGTACTGCTGATGGCACTGCTGGATGTGTGAAGTGCTAATAATTATATAAATTCAAATATCAGATAATAATTATATACAGTCAGATATCAGATAAATTTAGCTTGAATATTCTATTCTCTAAAAAGCACACATATTTGGACTACAACTAATAACTGCTAAGCATTGCCAGTCATTGGTTTCAAGTGTTGTTGCAGTGAACTACTGTTATTGCTGCCCACGGGGGGCACCTAGCATGGCGCCCCTGGCAATTGCCTGGCTTGCCTGTCCAGTATATCTGCCTCTGGTCACCATGGACTGCCGTTGAATCAAAAAGAGCTGCATGCAGGTTTGGAACAGCATCAGGATAAGTAAATAATGACTGAAATTTCATTTTTGGGTACACTATCCCTTTAAGCCCAGCATTAGTAGGCTAAATCATTTAACCACCTCTATAAATGATAAAAATCTATGAAACAAACAATGTTACCTTGCCAGGTTCTAACAAAACATGGGTGAAGCTGGGGGAATTACACTTTAGATTTGAAATAGCACCAGCTTTTTGACAGCTGTGGCATTGCGATCGCATTATTACCCAGCACACAGCTGTATTTTGTGAAGAGGAGTAGACTGTTAACCTACTTCTGATGGGGTGACTGAATTACACCTGAAGGTAAAAGTGACTTTTTGGTCCCAATCCTGCCTGACTGTCCAGGCTGACAAGAGATTGGCAGATTGCTGCTTTCACGCCCAGCAAGCACTCTGCAAAGGAGGCCAAGAGTAATGGTTAATCTGGGGTCTATACAATGGGGTCACGGTTGAGCACTTTGGTTGGAGTGATTTTTCTTTAACAGCCTAAACGCTCCTGTGCCGTGCTGGTCAAGAGGGCAACACATGAACTGCTGCACCTTCAGGTTTTAAGTTCCATACACAGGAATTTTCTATATTAGCTTTAAATTTGCACATTTGGAACAATATGTATTGCTAAAGTTGCAATGAAAATTATAGTTAAAAAAAAAAATATATATATATATATATATAAAAAACCATTTATTTGGATGGGCCACTTCGACTCAAGTGCCAGCAAGGAGGAGGATGGGTACTGTAATGGGCTGCTATCATTAAAGATGAGGTTGTTGGACGATTTCGAGTTGAAGATGGACTGAAACTGAACTCCAAAACCTACTGCCATTTTCTGGAAAGTACTTTATTCAAGCAGTGATACAGGAAGAAGTCCTCTGCATTCAAGAAGGCCATCATTTTTATGCAGGACAATGCTCCATCACATGCATACAAGTACTCCACTGCTTGGCTAGCCAGCAAGGGCCTCAAATATACTCAAATAATGACTTGGCCCCCTTCCTCACCTGACATAAATCCTATTGAGAACGTGGGCCCTTCTCAAATGTGACATTTATAGTGAGAGAAGACAATACACCTCTTTGAGCAGTATTTGGGGGGCTGTGGTTGCTGCTTCAGCGAAAATTGATCATGAGCAGATCAAGAAACTGACAGACTCCATGGATGGACGGCTCATGGCAGTTATTGAAAAGAAGGGTGGCTATATTGGTCGCTGAATATTTTTGAAAGGCCAAAAATGTCATTTAATTGTCATTTTGTGTTACTTATTGGTTGCACTTGCTCTAAAAAATTAGAATAAACAACTGAGTTGGGAGAAATTATTTGTGTAATTTAGTTGCCTAATAATTGTGCACACTTATGTATTCCCCTGAGAATGACAAAACTCACTTTCCTTTATTAAACATTCAGGGTTGAGGATCAATAATATTTTGCACTCATATCAGCCATACAGAGAAAACCCCTAAGTTGGGGTAGACGACAACAGATTCATGGTGAAAGCTGCAGCCCACTTGGCTTCCCACTATAAGTATGGCCGAGAGCCAGGCCTAAAAACAAGGATACAAGGCAGCAACTGAGTATTTAAAATATAACATGCAGATTTAAGATGTAGTGATTTAAAATAATGCCGTAAAAGCTCATGGACTTGTGTAGGTTGCAGGTGCAGGTGGGGTACTTTAAGGTAAGAGACACAATCCCCTCGCTGTAATAAGAATGTTTTTCTAATATAAATCCAAACATGGTTTTATACATCATTCTGAGAGTACAGAATGCTCAGAGCAGAAAAAAAAGAGACTTAATGCAATACGGACACGCTTCTAGGGACAGATTTGTGATACCAGAGCACTCGTGTTTTGAAGCAGTTTATGATTTATTTTAATAAAGTGCAAATTATAATGACTATTAATGCAAATTAAGGCTACAGAGGATGAAGTAGGCTTTTTTTAAATATCAATTTAAATATCTCGTTTGCCATATATGAATACATTTCTTTAATGAATAAAATACAATGTGCAGTACAGTAAAAATATTCAAGGGCACTTCATATACTGTAAAAAGGTTACTAAGTGCATTTAAAGTTACTTTTGCCTATTTTTACCCGATATACACATTATTTCCATGTACTTAAGTTTATTCAGTCATTTTAAAGCAGTAATTCACCCAAAAGTGACAATTAAGTCATAATTTACTCACTCTCATGTCCCACAAGACTTTCTATTTTATGCAGAACACAAAAGGAGATGTTTCAAAGAAGATCCTGTATTGTCAATACAATGGGAGTGGATAGTGACTCACTTTAAAGCTTAAAAATGGAACCAAAAGTATCATAAAAATAGTTAATGAGACTCATGTTCCATGTCTTCCAATAAGGCATACAATAGATTTTGGTGAAAAAACTACCTGAAATGTAAGTCATTTTCAGTACAAATTGAAGAACTTTAAGAACTTGCAATGTTTAGCAACAATGCAGGTTGCTGGTGAACACGCATGCTACTCTGAACGAGCAAATCTCTCTAGATTTCTCGTTCAGACATCTAGATTGGATTACAGGGAGGTGCCTGTTCTTGTTTTATTATTATTATTCTGAGCTCAACTGTATCAGATCCAATTCACATTCATTGTATGGAAAAGAGCAGCATGGACATCCTTTAGTGTTGCAAGGAAGACAGAAAGTCACATGGGTTTAGAACAATATGAGGTTGCTAAAATGATGACAGAATTTCGATTTCAGAACAGAATTATTCCTTCAATGGCAGATTGACTTTGTGCAGTAGGTGTTCATTACAAACGGATTACAAGTTGCAAGCTTGTAAATCCTAGTGTTATGCAAAGACATTCAGACTTCAAAAGAGATTTTGTTTCCTCTTCTTTATTCATATTATCATCCTCTTTTTTTTCTTTTCTGAATGAAATCCTCAGAAAAGGAAAATGAAAAGGGGTCCCCTTTGAATAGCGTGAAATGTGGATGTCCTGTGCTGTACTGCCATTGTAAAGTCATTTCTGTATCAACCAGAAAACACACACGTCCTCAAGGCCACAGAGAGAGAGAGAGAGAGAGAGAGAGACAGAGAGAGAGAGAGAGAGAGAGAGAGAGAGAGAGAGAGAGAGACAGAGAGAGAGAGAGAGAGAGAGACATGGAGGGTATTCAGCTGGCTGTCAGAACCAGAATGCCTCTTTCACACTAGCAAGCGTTGAATTAACAACAAACATCCACTTTGCCAAGTGCACGTTACAAGATTGTAGCATGGCTCCGTTTGCACATTTAAAAACTCCATCTGCCTTTTCACTGTTTAAGACAAAAAACTGACTGATAATCCAGAAGTAATTCACTACTACTGGAGAGTTGCACAGGGGCTGCATTGGGTTCTGGCCGTCTGTGGATGTGATCATTTTGGATCCAATTTGATCTTCAAATGTGTTCAAAAGTTGCACAACCACATCATCCATCCGGATGTTGATAATTAAAATCTATGAGTGCGAAGGGAGAATAATAACAATTATATTGACCCATTTTTGCCTTACTCTAGTTATCAGCTGCTTCTGCAGACTAAATGGTAGGATTGGGTATCGTTGTCACTCGTGGTCCAGTTCCGGAGGAGCGTGCATTTCTAAGCTTCTCTGGGCATAGTTCAGTTACACTTTTCTCCAAAACATAAGCCAGTTACTTTTGGGTGAGCACATAATATCCCGTCTTATTCACTCAAATGTATTTATGCAAATTGTTTAGCTGCTGGGTGCAGTCAAATGAAGCCGTTACAAAAGTGATGGATTAAATGCACAACCTTTGTTTCACAAGAGGCAAATCGATGATGAAAACCGAACCTTCAATGAAAACACACGTGGAAAAGTGCTTTTTATTCTCAATTCTTTTCTGTAGCCCTCATAAAAAGATTATGTGATGCAACTGGCAAACATGCATTGGCTATATACTGTCATATCAGCCGATGACTCAACAGACTGCATTTGTACGATGGTACCTCCAGAAACTGATTTTGTACAGGCTACTGAGGCATCATAAGGTCACATCGTTGCTAGGATAGCATCAACTGATTATCCGCATCTGGTGTCCACTAAAGGTAGCACGCCTGCTTCATTCAGTCTAACCGAACCACAATGGTCTTATAATGTAGAACAAAATCAAGAGAGTTTTGGCGATTACCGAGTGTGCATTTAAGAACTACAATACTACTTTTTCGCTAGAAATGGAATCAAAAGTTGGAAAATGTGAATACAAACATACATTTATACACAAATTGGCTATCAACTTCCTCTCCGGCCACCATTCGTTCTTCTTCAGCTCAACCATTGTGGAACTGCGCATACATTTATGCATTTGGCCGACACTTTTATCTAAAGCAACTTACAGAGCCCTTATTACAGGGACAATCCCCCCCGGAGCAACCTGGAGTTAAGTGCCTTGCTCAAGGACACAATGGTGGTGGCTGTGGGGATCGAACCAGCAACCTTCTGCATAACAGTTTAGTGCTTTAGCCCACTACGCCACCACCACCACTCCATACAGGATACATACTGCAAACAGGATTGGAGGATTTCATATGCAGCCAATGATACATGCCTTCAAAAATCAATCAGAAGAAGGTCTCTAAGTAGACAGGTTGTGGCACGAACATTGGATTCGGAAGTGCCTTGATCACTTCCTACCTCTGTATACAGCTTCCAGAAGCAGCATTTTCCTAGATTCAGATGCAGCCTACATCAGCTTCTCAGGCTGTTGACATACACGTTATCCCGCCAGTGTCGGTTGGCGAATGCCGTGACTGTCCCCCTGCAGCCGGGGGCCCTGGGGCTCCCCGTGCATTAATGCGGACCTGAGCGAGAGTGGTGTTAAATGACTTCTATACTGCATCCATGCTATGTGTGATTAGATTATTCAGTGACAAATGGATTGCATGATCCTTGTCTTTGGACATAAACTACACATCAAATAAGTCAAAACAAACCTTTACTCTCAACATGCAGTGACAGGATTTCGCTTCTGAACTTCTTCACCACTATACCACTCAGTCAATGGTCAATGAAATCTGAACAATTACCAGCCATTGGCTAATCACAGAAATGTTTAGTTCCATAGTGTGAAATTTGGTTGTGTATGTGTGTGATTTAATTACATTGTAGAGGGTTTGCACATATAGCGAAATATTGATCTTGAGATTTAAGAATCGACATTGTTCAAATGAAGATCGCAATGCATCGGAAATGCAATATTTTTACTACTGGGCAGATGAAAAAAATGTAAAAGTCAGGAATAAAATAAAATATTTTGAAAGACTTTTGTATATTGTACTATTGTCTTATATGGGTCTATAAACGGAGGACGAATGTTCTTGCTGTTGCGTTTTACGATGCAAATAGACACATCCTCAGGTCTGTATGGATGAAAAGTCTGCTTTACAAAGAGATGGAAAGATCATTATGACTGCCACTAGGAGGCAAATTGCGACAGTTGTATCCAGAAATAGTAGTAGGACTTGACATAAGACTTTGAAAGCCCCTGTTCTAAATGAATAAAACTGAATAGTGCCTTCAGTAAACGTTTGCCCTCGCCTGGATAATGAATCCAAGCTATTTGTTATGGCACTGGGTCAAGTAATCACATGAGACCGGCTTGCCATGACATTTAATCAAAGCAAACACCAGCACTGGGAAAGATCCAGACAGCGTTGGTCTTGGTCTGTAGATACCATATCTAGACATTCTAATTGTCTTTGGACTGAAATTTTATGAAAAGATAGAGGTGCTGAGATCAGTATTAACACTCTCTCTGCCAGGCTATTTTCCTGGGAAACTGGTCTCATTGAGAACATTCAGAGTACATTTTCCTTAAGTTATTGATAAATTGGCAAACCCATCCGAAAAGTACCTGGAAGACTTGATCCAAAGGCTTTCCAAATTTTACCTGTGGAAGAAATGAAAAAATGGACAAGAAAATGGCTTCAAAATGTTTCAAAATGAGTCATTTTAAGTATAATGGCTGTCGATACTGTCAAAACAATTAACAGCCACCAAAATAGATTTGAATTTAAAATACAACTAAATTTAAAACAAATTATTTCAAACAAATTTATTCAAATAATAAATGTTTTACATTAACATTTTGTGGTGACGAGGAGGAGGGCATGGCCGGGCCGTGAGGATGCACACCTGGAGCTGAGTTGCCCCAATCAGCCGGAGAGAGAGATAAGGAGGGGCCAGACATGCCAGAGAGAGAGAGAGAGAGAGACAGAGAGACACGGAGCTATGTTTGTGTGCATGCACGTGCATGTGTATGGTTATGCTGAAAAGAAGTTTTATGTTTGTGTTATTAAAGTCTTTTTAATTGTTCACACCGGTTCCCGCTACCTCTTTAGTAGGGAAGGCAGAGGTCTACTACAGTGGTGCCTAAATGGAGGAAGATGCACCATCCGAGCGCCGACGGCGAGGATGCATGATCCCGTGGTACTGGATCGGTTCACCAGCAGGCAGAGGAGGCCGCTGCCATCGCTCGGCTTCACGGAGGATTGCTGCACAGCTGGCTGGGGACTGAATGGCAGCGTGGTCGGGAACCTGAGTGTTTTTCTCTCTCTCTCTCTCTCTCTCTCTCTCTCTCTCTCGGGCTTTACCACTCTCTTTCTCTCTCCCCTCTACCTCCCCTCCTCCTACTCAGGTTCCCAGGAGGCAGGGAAGACCAGCCTGCGGCAGAACGCCCGTAGGGGCAACTTTTCCCCTCCAGGAAGTGGGGGGGAGAGGGAGTTGGTCAGGCTGGTTGGTTCCCCGGCCTGAATCGGGCATTGGAGGTATTTGATGAGGAGGCGGCCATGGCCAGGCCATGAGGATAGACCCCTGCTGCTGAGTTGCCCCAGTCAGCAGGAGAGAGAGATAAGGAGAGGCTGGAGATGCCAGAGAGAGAGAGAGAGAGAGAGAGAGAGAGAGAGAGAGAGAGAGAGAGAGAGCTGTGTTTGTGTGTGTGTGCACATGTTTGGTTATGCTGAAAAGAAGTTTTATGTTTGTGTTATTAAAGTATTTTTGATTCACATATATTGAGTAAATTACAGCATCCTGGGAAAAGTTCTTCCACCATGGCCTATCAAATGAAAATGTATTAGCTCAATATAATGAAATACATATGAATAAAATACAAATTTCAGCAGCTCTATATATCATTTTTAAATTCCATTTTAATGACTTCCTTACTTCAAATTCAAACTCTGCATCTTGTTACCTACCTGAATTGAAATTCCATTCAAGTTCAGCATTGAATTGGAATTTATAAGGCTATTCCATTCTGAATGGTGCTAAAGCCTGAAACCCACAGAGATATCAGGAAGGCAAAGTTTTAGAAAAACTCAACTCAACTAAGAGAAATAAACTAATGGCCAACAACCTGCTCTTTCTTTTCCAATCATTTTTAGTACGGTTATCTCTTCCTCTGTTTCTCCATTCTCTCTATCCTCAGACAGCCCCAAGTTGCTTTTCTCAGAGTTTTTGCCAAACGCTGAAAGTTTGTGCTGTAATTGTGAAAGTAAAGCAATTCTTATTGCTGGCCGGAGACTAACTCCTCATCCTGTCAAACACACAATGGGCCAAACTTTCACAATGAACCACTACTACTCTTTGCTGTTATGGAAATTCCAGAAGAAAACTGGGACAACTGGGAAATACACATTACAAACTTTAGAGTTATCAAGTGAGCAGTATTTAGTTTTGGATACTGAAATCTTACCCTCCTACCTGACTTTTATGAACAAGGTACAATGAGCAATTACACTGTTCGATATTTATTTATTACTACACTTTGTTTTACAAATAAACAATTCTTTCAGAAATTATTAAAAAGATAGTACAAACATCAATTTGAGTCTGAGGTGACAAATGTAGCTATTTGTACAGTGATACATGGGAGCTCAACACAACTAAATAGTCCATGGTACAGGTAGGTGATATACAGATTCAAATGTCAACCAGTATGATTTTGCGGAAAGGCAGAAGGCCACATGGTAGGCGATAAATGTGTGTGTGTTTATTTATTTATTTATTTATTTATTTTACCTTGGACATTGTTTTCAATCAAAAAGGAACAGTCTTTGTTCCACTTCAAAATCACTTTTCCATTCAAGTGTATTATAATAAATATCGTTAGAATATTTAAGAATATTGTGACAGATGTTTGCTTTAATTGCTCACCCCTTGTCCACAGAACAATGGAATTACATCATAATTGACATAAGCCGAAACACAATAGAAATGAGCCACAACACAAATACACCAAAACAGAATTAAGCCACAACACTAAAGAAAAAGCCCACAACACAATCTATATAAGCCATGGCACAATGGAAATAACGCACAGGAAAAATACAGAAAACAACTGAAAAGCCACAACGCAACATAATTAAGACATAAAACAACAGCTTTAAGAGACAAAACAGAGAAAAAGTCACAGCGTAACAGAATATATTGAAACAAAACATTTGCGCAACTACTGCATTTCTAGTCGCATGACTAAGCTTATGTTGTTCCCCTCTGTGCCATTGTAGAAATGTAAGCATTGGGCAGTTTTCTGTTCTCATAACATTAATTACACATCATTCACTATAAGCACAGCTATAAACATCATGGAGATTTATCGCCATGCTCAATCCAGGATCATGTCCCTCAGAGAGTGAAAAAACAACTTTGTAACCTTGAGGAATGGCTGGGCTAAAATATATTCCCCTCTTACAACAGTCCGCCTGGCACAGATAAGCAGAGAAAGGCCAATCTCCCCACACCCGGGACTTATACCCCATCCGTCTCCCAGGACAACACAACAGAAGATATTGAAATAATAATTCAAAGATTACCAATATGTCAGTGTAGAGCTTCCTCATCTCCTCACTCCTCTTCATCAGCTGGCTGAGATCGCTCTCATACTTCTCGATGGCCATCTAGAGCCGGAGATAAAGGAAGAGCAGGTGTTTTAGGTGAGCTTTCCGTTCCCTGAGAGATAGCACCGGCATTCTGACTGCTATCAGCCATAGAGGATGTGATCATGACACTTTACTTTCTATCCACATGGCATCAGAAACAGCTTTTACACAGTGAACAACAATCGTAATTATCTGTGCTGTAGAGGATGTAGACTATTGTTCTTTTGCTCTATGGAGTTGTGCTAGAATTATGTAGTATATAAGCATTATATACAGTATAGTTGGTTAGAAATCACTATGTCATAGGGGGATTCACTGGTCCTTTCCTGCATATCGCGGCGCTGTTTTGTGGTCCGTTCTGCATATCGCGGCGGCTCATTTTAGCTTATCGCAGCCCATTTGGCCCGTTTCGCTGCCAACCCACCGGCCCACTCGGTTCTCCCAATGGCCAGTCCACCCCTGATCAGCCACAAAGTGCGTCGGCCCACCGGGAATGCCCGGTATGCCAGATTACCAGTCCAGCACTGCCTAACGCTATGCCTAAATTCTGAGATTTGAAAGTATTAGTGTGATGAGGACGAGGGCATGGCCAGGTCGTGAGGGTGCACGGCCGGCGCTGAGTCACCTTATCAGCCGGGAAGGGAAAAAGACGAGTCGGGGAAACCAGTTCAAGAAAGAGAGCGACACAAGTGGCCGTTATATGTTATGTTTAAGTTTGTTTATGTCATAAAAGTTATGTTGACTGTTCTGCTGGTTCTATCGGGAAGACACGCAGGCTTGAGTGAGGTTTAAGATGCCATTTATTTGATGAATGTAGAACAGAAAAGTAATGTCTCTCTTTGGCGTAGGCCCCGTCTGGCGGTCCGAGGGAGTTGTACTCGGAACCGTCATATCCTGCCAGAGATAGGAGGCAGGGGCGAGGAGCCTACCCCCGTGCAGCACGGGGCTCAACTGGTGGTGGTGGGGTGGTGGAGGTTGCCGTGTTAGCGCACTGAAACAGCAATGTGATAGATTGTGAGCAGACTTATAAAGCAATGGCTTACATGTGATTGGCTAGGAGTTACCCAGCTAATGGTATGATTATGTACAGATGCTAGTCTTCGTGCTAGAACTACGCTGCGCTCACATTTCCCGCCTCCTCCATGCCCATTCTTTACCCATTACAATTAGTTCACCCATAAATTTTAATTCTTACATAAGTTACCCTCATGCCATCCCAAATGTGTATGTCTTTCTTCAGCAGAATGCAAATGACGATTTTTAGAAGAATATTTCAGCACTGTAGGTCCATAAAATGCAAGTGAATGGGTGCCAAATTTTTTAAAGCTCCAAAAAGCACATATAGCATCATAAAAGTAATCAAATCGACTCCAGCGCATTAAGTAATTAGTCCTGTGAAGTAAAACGCTAGATGAGTGCTAGAAATGGATCAATATTTAAAAAATTTTCTTTTACAAAAAAAGGTCAAGCTTGTTGGCAAGATCACGCAAATACAGACACGTTATATACGGGGGAAAAAACAGAAGTGCGGTGTTGTTTACAACAGAGGAGCGTAGATATCCATACATAGATGCCTCATTTGGCTTGTTTAAATATGTCAACTGCGGTGCCATCTTGGAAAGGTGAAAAAGGAGATCTGTTTAATCGGTTTGAATGCAAGTGAGTGAGTAGAGGAAATGCCTCAGACTGAGCACCTTGCTCAGACCGCTGCATAAAATCACGGTCCATTGAAACAGCTGCTAACAAGGGATCTATGTATGAATTTCTATGCAGAGTAGGGTTACGTGCTTACGTCATGTGAGAGGCAGTTTGAACTCCACCCTCGTCAACATACAAACCTCAAGCTGGCCGGACGCAAACATTTTTATTAAAACTTTTTTTTTATATTGATATATTTCTTACACACACACACACACACACACACACACAGTATTTTGCTTCAGGAGACATTAATTAGACCACTGGAATGGTATGGATTATTTTTATGATGGCTATATGTGCTTTTTGGAGCTTCAAAAAGTTGGTAGCATTTACTTGCATTTTATGGACCTTCAGAGTTGAAATATTCTTCTAAAAATCTTCAATTGCGTTCTGCTGAAGAAAGTCATACACACCTTAGACGGCATGAGGATGTAAATCATGAGAAATCATTATTCCTTTAATAATGGGCAGGCAGCATGCCATTATTATCCATGTGTTCATTCAAATTTATGTTCAGATCAAATAATTAAGTGACGTGCAATTAATGGTCAAAATACAGATAAATAGTTAAATAATCAATACATCACCATTAAGTCTTTGAAGAATTTTGGGTGCTGATTGGTGGTGTTTTTCCATTTGTGTGCTTTCCTGTATTGAATGACCTTTAGAAAATCGTTCTTCACAACTAAAAGATGATAGAGGGGGAATGTCTTTATTTGAAATGGCCAAAGTCATTTAAAATGGTCCCTCTGTACTCTATGAATAATATTGCTAGGCCTTTATGCAATAATGCTCTAGCAACAAGCTTGTCTCTAATGCTTGGCCTATTAAAAAATAAATTGCAAGTTAAAAGTGGGAAATGCTTGAACACACACTAAAAACCCATCTCAAAGGGCAGGGCTGATATTCTCACATCAAACGTGCTCAATCAAGCATCACATTCTCCATCACTGATTTCTGCAAACAAGTTTGCTGCAGCATCATCGCAAAATGCATCAGATAAGGTGACACGTACCGTCCACCTCTGCTGTCAGGCCTTTAACTGAGGCTGCAAGAAAACCACAGAAACACACAAATCAAAAGGCATTCAATCAAATCAGCCCAAAAAAAACATCGATGGCATCTTCCCTTTCAATTAAATTTTGATTAAAGTACCCCCTGGAACATACTCGAATTCCGCAAGCTCAAGGAAAAAGGTGGCCAAACGTGGTTCTTGCAACATGATCTGTTCCACAAGGGCATGCAGCAAGGTGAACTTCCGATTGTTCCCACGCAGCTGAGAGAGCTGGAGAAAAAGGAGGGAAAATAATAAGCGTTTGAGGAAGCCCTTAAAGGTGAAGTGTGTATTCTACAGTATGTTAAAAGTGCACTCAGTATTTTTTTTAACTGTTCAACTTTTAATCAACAATACCTACCAAATAAATAAATCCATAGACGTGAAATATTCATCTGTGTTGAAACTATGCTATTATAAGAAAAGTAAGAAATCGAGAATTTTCCTAGAAATCTAGAGTTCTGCTGGCGTTTATTTTGCGAAAATGACAAGTGTTGACTGCTCGTTGTTACGCTTTGTACAATACAAATGGCCAAATTAAAAATATATGGACATGAAATATTGATTTGAGTTACATTTATTCTTTTGGCTACTTTTAGAGATCTCAGAGTTTAAGAGAATATGACTCGCAATATCTGGGTGACATCTCACTTGATCCCCGGATGTGCGGTCATAATTCAGAAATATCTACTGCTGGGTGGCGTGAGTATTCCAGAGAACCTTGTAGTATATATAATTACATTTACGTATTTTCTCTAAAATGGCTTAAAATGATGTGTGTGTGTGGGTGTGTGTGTATGATTGTTTATCATTGCAAATGTATATTCAGTTGTATCGCACAGCCTAAGTACATGGCTACACAAAACCACTAATGCTCACACATCCCCAATCATATCCCATCTATCTGGCGGGTACTAAATGCAGAGGAGCATGTAAACAAATATTGATCTTGCTTGCATGTGTTTGTGAATACATGCATTTGTGTGAGTTTGTGTACTCACACGTGTCTCTTTGAATACCAATACCTTGCCCAAGGCCAACGTAAGAGAGTGAGATGAAAATTCAGCACCCACGTCCATATTAAAATCAACTAAAAATGGAAGGGATAACGTCCTTGTACTGCAAGCACATCTCTTTTGTGTACATGTGAAAAAACAGTTAACATTCCTCCACAAGGATCTCCATGACATTGATCAGACTTGGCTCTCTCATTAACTCTACGGACAAAATACGAATGCTGTAGAGTATTGAAGACTTGCATGAGAGTTTTAAATGGATTCGTCTAGTGGGCTATAGGTGATAATGATACAGGAGTGCTTGTCTTTAGTCTTGAGCTCAGCTCCTGTACAGAATAAATGTAGCTAATAACTAAAAGGTTTTACACTTTTCAGTAGTATGTGCATAACCCAAGTACTTTGCTCAGATAGGCAGTAACAATCTTTGTGTGTGTGTGTGTGTGTGTGTGTGTGTGTGTGTGTGTGTGTGTGTGTGTGTGTCCGGCACAATATCGTCTTTTTGTATGCAGTCTAAACAACAATATAACACATAGAATGCAATTTTTGCAAACCTGGAACCTTGAAACCACATTAACATAATTTTAGGTGCGCTATTCCTTTAAGATCAATCATTTCTGCTGCTCTCTATCTGAAGAGGTCTACATAGAACAAGAGTGGGGATCTGTCAAGCGCTCTAGATGTGTTCTTCATGGTAATGCATGTAGACATGAAGCCGCTGCGACAATTTCAGGTGCCTCTCATTTAAAACACACAGGGGGCTAACAGCTAATCCTTGTCTAGTGTCTCTTTCTAGTAATAAGTGGCACACTTTGTGGAGTCCCTAAAAAATAGCACCCAACAAAGTGGCGTAATAATTAAAAATCAGTACATATAGGCATCAGTTATGGACACTTAACATCCTGAGACCCAAGAAAAAAAAGTTTTGGGAATTTTATTTTGTTTAATATCAAGTGTCTGGGGCATAATTGTTTTTAACCCTATTGTATTTGATGCTCTCTGTAGAGAATGTCAGAACCAAGTTATTCAGAAAATTAAGGAATTTTTATGTATTTTTTATCCCATTTTCACCCAGTTTGGAATGTCCAGTTCCCACTACTTAGTAGGTCCTCGTGGTGGCGTGGTTACTCGCCTCAATCCGGATGGTGGAGGACACGTATCAGTTGCCTCCGCTTCTGAGATGGCCAATCCACAGATCTCATCATGTGGCTCGTTGTGCATGACACCACGGATACTCTGCATGTTGAAACTCTTGCTGCTCTCTGCAAACCACGCACAATTTACCACGCGCCCCATTGAGAGCAACCACGAGGAGGTTACCCCATGTGACTCTACCCTCCCTAGCAACCAGGCAAATTTGGTTGCTTAGGAGACCTGGCTGGTGTCACTCAGCAAGCCCTGGATTTGGACTCGCGACTCCAGGGGTGGTAGTCAGCGTCAATATTCGCTGAGCTACCCAGGCCCCCTGAAAATCAAGTTTTAAGTTTTGAGCTAATTTTCTCCGTAGTTTCTTTTATGCACTCCTGTATACATATGAATAAGCAGTGTCTGCATTTAATCAGTGTTCAAATATAATGAGTGTTTGTCAGCACTCTGGAAAAGCAATCTCATTTCATAGGAAGATCTCATATTTGTAGAGATATTATTTTTATTTTTTTTTCCCTATTCACTTGAATTTTTTACTGAGAAAAAAATTGAAAAGCAATAAAATATTAATATTAAATAAAAAATAAATAACAATGTTTATCTGGAAACCCTTTATTTTAAGGGTCCACAATAATGTATTAGTTAAGCATGAATAAGACAGTAATTAATAATGAACTAAATGTAAATTAAGGTTATCTAAGCCATCATTTGCAACTTATTAAACATCTTATTTTGTGAAAAAGTAATGTAATCAATGCTCAATTACAGCGATCATATATCATGTTTACTAAACAATATTAAGCCAGTAATTAAGGTTAAACATTATTGACTTTACAAAGAGGTCACTTGTAAATTATTAACTACTTGACTCTTTTTTTTTCAAAACTGAAACTTTAACTTTAACTTTAAGTTATGGGTTTGTTTTGCACATGTTTCCAGCCAATACTGTATATATATATATATATATATATATATATATATATAAAAGCCCTAACCCTAATAAATGTCAAAATACATTTTTTAATTAATAATGTAAAATAATGTTAATTATTAATAATTAATTAATAATTTTTCATTCATTCATCGACAACCGCTTATCCTGTACAGGGTCACGGGGGGCTGGAGCCTATCCCAGCTAACATTGGGCGAAAGGCGGGGTACACCCTGGACAGGTCGCCAGTCCATCGCAGGGCCACACATATACAGACACACACTCATACTCACATCCACACCTAGGGCAATTTTTGGAGACACCAATTAACCTAGCCTGCATGTCTTTGGATGGTGGGAGGAAGCCGGAGCACCCGGAGAGAACCCACGCAGACACGGGGAGAACATGCAAACTCCACACAGAAAGGCCGGGGCAACCGGGGTTTGAACCCATGACCTTCTTGCTGTGAGGCGACAGTGCTAACCACTGCACCACCGTGCCGCCCAATTAATAATTTTAATAATGTAAAATTTTTACTTCTGAACAACGAGTCAGTTAGCCGATTAGTCTATAAATTATATTTATGGTCTTTTTAAGTCAATCAACTTAAAATACCACTTAAGTGCAAAACAAACCAAAACTTAGTCTTTAGGCCAAGGGGTCTTTAATAGAATATGTTAGTAATTTATAAGTAACACATTATTAAAACCAATGCTAATTAGTCATAATTACTGTTTAAACATATTTAAATAAACTTAAATACAATCTAATAAATGCAAAAACAAACGGTAAAACAGGGGGTTTTTGTTAATAGAAGATTTTTGTAATTTATTAATAACAGTTTTATAAAGCCAATACATAATAGGCAAGGCAAGTTTATTTACAGTGCATTCAGAAAGTAATCAGATCCCTTCGTTTTCACATTTTGTTATGTTGCAAAATGCTTTAAATTATTTATTTTTTTCACATCAATCTACACTCTATACCCCATAATGACAAAGCAAAAAAATTTATTTGCAAATGTATTAAAATTAAATTTACTGTAATATCACATTGACATTAGTATTCTCTCAGAACTTAGTTGAAGCACCTTTGAAGCACCTTTGTTAGCACCTCAAGTGTTTTGGGGTATGATGTGACATGTTTTGCCCACCTGGATTTGGGGATTTTCTGCCATTGTTCTCTGCAGATCCTCTCCATCTCTGGCAGGTTGGATGGGGACCATCGCTTGAGTATTTTCAGGTCTCTCCAGATATGATCGATCGGGTTCAAGTCTGGGCTCTGGCCGGGCCACTCAAGGACATTCACAGAGTTGTCCCGTAGCCACTCTTGCATTGTCTTGGCAGTGTGCTTAGGGTCGCTGTCCTGTTGGAAGGAGAATCTTCAGCCCAGTCTGAGGTCCTGAGCACTCTTGAACAGGTTTTCATTAAGGATATCTCTGTATTTTGTGGGATTCAGCTTTCCTTCAACCCTGACCAGTTCTCCAGTCCCTACCACTGAAAAACACCCCCACAGCATGATGCTGGCACCACCATGCTTCAGCGTTGGGATGATATTGATGAGTAATGAGCGGTGCCTGTTTTCCTCCATACATGATGCTTGGAATTGAGGCCAAAATGTTTAATCTTCAGTTCATCAGACCAGAGAATTTAGTTTATCACAGTCTGAGATTACTTTAGGTGCTTTTTTTGCAAAATCCAAGTGGGCTTTCATGTGTCTTACACTGAGGAGAGGCTCCCATCTGGCCACTCTGCCATTAAGTCCAGATTGGTGGAGTGCTGCAGTGCTAGTTGTCCCATCTCCACACATGATCTCTGGAGCTCAACCAGAGTGTCCATCGGGTTCTTGGTCACCTCTCTTAACAAGGCCCTTCTCCCACGATTGCTCATATATCCAGATATTGTAATGAATATCCAGAGGAATCAGCATTATTAGCAGATCCGGATTGAGTTGTTATCTCAGAGCCAACGAAAACCTTTTGCTCAGCTCATGGTTACAGATATAAAATAACAATTCTCACACAGAGAGAACTCATTAGCGAAGAAGAAAGTCATTGTTCATAGCAGGCAAGTGCCCTTAAATCTTGCCACTGAGGAACTGGGCTTCCAGCGCTTTAGCTGCTAAAATCAATACAAATTACCGCTGTGTCACTAATGACTCTACAAATGCCAAAACAAATGTCTGCGCCATGTTGATAATGAAATGGGCCACTTTGGCAAGAGTTTGTGGCAAAGAGGAACAAATAGTAGAGCTAGTAGAACACTGCGCTGGCAACGTCAAGGTCATGGGTTTGATTCCCAGGGCGATTAGCTTGAATAAAATCATTTGGCAAACGTTACTGGATTGCAATGGAAACTGTGCCAAATGTGCGAGGGAGCTTGAATCTGCAGGATTAATTCTAATCTCTCTTGTGCAAAGTTTGTTTCTCTTTTGTCCAGTATGGTGCCTCATGGCAGCTTTCAGAGTTGTATTGCAATATATTGATATATGACTGTATCTGCGCCAGTGTTGGGGAAGTTGCTTTGAAGCAGTAGCATCCCAAGCTACAAACTACTCATAACATAAGTAGTTAAACTACAGTCAAGCTACACTTTTTAAAAAGTAGTTGGCTACTCTACAAGCTAATAACTATGGAGCCAGAATGATCTCAAAAAGAGTATTTACAAAATCAAATTCATGTATGCACAGCATCGAGTGAGGGCGCAATTATTTCCCCAATTGCCTACACAAATAACAAAGTCTTGTTTGCGTTTGATCCTGTTTTTCATTTAAGTGCCCTGTTTTTAGTTCTGCTGGTTGGTTGTTAATGAATGTTCTGTGTACATGGTTGTGTGTGCATTGTACAGTGCAACGGTTTGCTTACATCTGTGCCCGTTTGTCCCTGCTCTGATCTGGATTTACCCGTTCAGTATTTGGATTTTGCCTGTATTCTTGATTTACCCGTTTGGATTGACCTTTTGTGTTTTGCACTGTTAACATTTGTTCACCCCATCTGCACTTCAATAAACTTCAGCACTTGAACTTGGAGCCATCCCACCATTGATTACTCCCGGCAATCGTTGCACCATGGTTTAGTACTATAGGTAAACCATGGTTTTGGTAGTTAAACCATAGTAGCCACAACATTAATCATGGTTACAACAGTCATGGTTGTAAAACCATAGTACTAGTAATCATCATAAGGGTTCAAATAATATGGTTGTAACATTAAATTGAACATGAATGTATTCTTAACATACACTAATAAATGATATACTATAAATACCCTATATAACTTAATCAAAACATATGAACTGCAGCAATTAATGCTACAAAAAAGGCAAAGTCCCATTAAAGGGATAGTTCACCCAAAAATGAAAACTCTCATTTGCTCACCCTAATGCCATCCCACACATGTACCATTTTCTTCTGTAGAACACACATTATCATTTTTAGAAGAATATTTCAGCTCTGTAGGTCCACAAAATGCAAGTGAATGGGTGCCAAAATGCATTGTATGGTCCAAAAGAGCTGAGAAATTCTTTTAAAAATCTTCATTTGAGTTCAGTGGATGAAAGTCATACTCATCTGGGATGGCATAAGGGTGAGTAAATGATGAGAGAACTTTCATTTTTGGCTGAACTATTCCTTTATTGCTGCACGAGGCTCAAGTGAATCAGTGAATCATTTATGTGAACTAGTTCATTTACTTGAACTGTACCAAAAACTGATTCATTTAAATGATTTGGTTCCAGCAATACTTGATAGATGAAGGTTTAAGTGAACTCGTTTGATTACTCCCTCGGCTCTATTGCAGCTTTCGCAATGCAATGTAACAAATGTAGCGTTTTGTGACGCTACAGTGCTATTCATTGGAAAATGTAGCTTGTTAATCGAAAAGCCAAACTATTGTGAAAATGTCAACTGTTGCGCTACTGAAAAATGCAGTTGAGTTACTAGCATCGTTACTTTTGGTTGAACACTGATAAGTTACCTGATAAGATATCTGATTTGTTAGGTTGTGTGCGCTGGTAGAATGCCAAGGAACAAACATAACCAGAAGAAAGACCAGAGGAAAAATAAAAAGACCAAATGTATGTTCTGCATGCGAATGAAAAATGTTATTAGCACTTGCTCTCGCCATGCCCCACAGGTCATTTGCCTGCAGTGCGGGTCTTACCTTAGTTAAGGATGAGAGGCGAAATCCCTTGGCCCTCTCCCTGCCTGTATTCTGGTTGAGGTAATTGCCCACAGCAAGAAAGCTCTCCAGCACGCTGACAAATGACTCGCAAGCCCACAGCTGCTGGCACATGTTGATCTTCTGGCTAATCAGCTGCGAGATAAACAGAGAGGCCAGAGCATGTCATCTCTAACTTATCTAACTACAAACTTTTCCAACCTCTCACTTAACAGCCATAGGCACTTAAGAGCAGCCGGATTTCTCTGTGGCCCTGTTGACATAGTTGGCTCTTTTAAAGTGTGCATCAGTGCCGACACAGGAAGTGTTGTAGCTTATTCTTTGAATTTTGAAAGAGATTGAAAGTGCATACAGTTTAGGTTAAAGGGTTCTTGAGGATCACAAGGCAGAACTGAAGTCAACAAGACACTTACTGGGGTTAAAATAATAGAAAATGATCCCAGTCAACTTGTTAACACACATAGTGGATGACCTTGTTGTAATGGCTGATTAGATAATTGCATGGATGATTGTTGGTGCCAGACGGGCTGGTTTGAGTATTTCCGTAACTGCTGATCTCTTGGGATTTTCACGCACAACAGTCTCTTGAATTTACTCAGAATGGTGCCAAAAACCAAAAACATCCTGTGAGTGGCAGTTCTGAAACACCTTGTTAATGAGAGAGCTCAACAGAGAATGGCCAGACTGGTTTGAACTGACAAAGTCTACGGTAACTCAGGTAACTGCTATATGCGACGACAAATTTAAATTCATTTAAAATGACTGAATTGAATGAATTAACATTAACCAAGATTAATACATGCTGTCCAATTATTGTTCATTGCTCTTGACTCCTAATTTATTGGACAATGTTTTTTGACAATGACTTTTGGACATGGTTCAGTCACATATACTGAGAGAACAATGAGGTTTTATTATTAGATAAGATAGCATGAAGAGTTGGAAACTTGAAATGAATTTGCACTGCATTTTAATACTGTTATTAATGTTCTTGTCCATCGGTTGTAATTTTGTTTGTTTGACAATGCAGAATGAACAGATTTTCTTTTTTTACCTTTGGAAAAAAATCTATTGCAATAAACTGTTTGCTACACAGCTGAATGTATTGAGCTGTATTAGTTGTACTTATTGAAATATACATTTCAAAATCATTCCTGAACATAATCTCACTGTCCACATATGTGACTTTTTTTGTTCTTCGCATGTTTGAGGGGCTACTAGTTACAGTCAAAAAGAGAAATACAAATTGCACAGAGCAGTCAAACTCGTGTATCAAGGGAATATATTGATTTTTCAAAACTTCATGAAACCAACATGGACACAGAAATTGCATTCCTTCGAACTTGGCAATGCTTTAAATACAAATTTTAAAAGATGTCCCATTTTATCACTTCAGACAATGAGTATGACTTTGGAATCAAACCTACAACCACGGTTCACCGTTATGTGCAATCTTCCCTCAAAAATGTAATAACTTGCATCACCACCAAAATACTGATAGCGTCTGATGTTACCTAGGCTGCGGAGGCAAAGAAAAATATTGCTAAAAAAAATCTTGCCAATTGTTGACTCAATGAGTGTGAATGTATCACTTCTGGTATGGAAAATCCACCTTTTACAATCCAAATAATTCCTAATGGATAAAATCAAGTTCTGCCGTTTTTTTCCCTGATTGAAAATCCAGTTAAATGTGTCACATTACGTAAGTAAAATGTGTTTGAAATGCCATTTCTTGTTGACTTTAAAAAATGATATCGCAGGGCTGATACGAAGACAAATGTCGTCATCCGTGTTCTCTGTCTTTATAACTGGATATTTGTCCATGAAAACAAACTATGCATTTTAAACTATGCATTTATTTACATCAAGGCAGCTGTCTGGTATTAAAATACTAGATATATAACATAAATTGCATTTGTGAAACAACACTAATCTCATAGAAACCACTGAATGTGTAATATTCTCCACAGAACCACACCGGATTACCTCCAATTAACTTCACCAAATTACACACCATATTCATTCATGTTGTCTACATTCTTATTAACACTAGAAGTAACAAGTTGATGGTTCTCTTTGAGCCCTGGTGATTTAGCACAGATAAACATGTTAGGCTGACAGGAATTTGTGAAAAGCATTGTGAGCTGCAAGCATTGCAAGGGTTTAACCAGACATTCAAGATTGTAACAAAGGTAAAAAGTTAAGAATAGGACAAAGAATAGGAAAACCCTTTATGGATTCATCACTTACAGTATCTGAATATTGGAGACGACACATTCCCTTCATTGTCTATGGTGGTTACTGCCCTGGTTGACTGTACAATTGGTGGGTATGCATTTTGTGTAGGCTACTGTTGGTCAAGAATGGCGATAAAGCTTTCCAAAAAATGCTACTCATTTAGGCTATGATCAGCCACATTAAAGGGATAGTTCACCCAAAAATGTAACTTTACTCACACTGCTTGCATCCCATATGTGTATGACTTTCTTTCATCAGCAGAACACAAATTAAGAGTGGATGTGAGCAACATTTTTGAGCTCCAAAATCCAAATAAAAGAAGCATGATAGTAATCCACATGACTCAATTTGTTAAATCCATGTGTTCAGAAATTACAGTACTGTGAAAAGTCTTAGGCACATAAGATGGTTCACAAAAACATTTGTCTTAAGATGGTTATTTATACCTGCTACTTTAGTGTGTCAATAGGAAATATCAATTTTATTCTCCAAAACATTCCTTTTGCAAATAGAAGAACAGGGAGTCCTGCAACCAGGGGCGTCGCACCCGTGGGGGATTTTCCTGGTGAGAGGGTTCAACACCCGCACTTTTTCTGCGGTTTTTCCCCAGTTTTGCACAAACGCCTTACTACAGTCGCTCTCGTTCAGTCGTTTCTCTGGCCGCTCTGTGTCTGCGCTCGCTGCGGCTGCCTCCTCTCCCCCTCCCTCTCAAACATGACACCGGCTGATGATTGGCTGTTCTGCCTTAAGTCCCGCCTCTCTTGATGTGTTATCGGTCAGCTCGTGCTGAGGAGGCGGGAATTTATGGTTATAGTTATTTACATCTCCCTTTTCCAGGTATTTTGAATGAATGTTTATGCTTTCGAGGTTTTTAAATAAGTTTGATATGTGTTTGGGAAGATGTTATGTTTATGATTTGTTGACATGTCGAGTGTTTTCGGTATTATATTTCGTTTTTTAGACTAATGCTAATTCCTAATTGGGATATTGTTCAGCAGCTAGCTAAATTCGGTTATATAATGTTATGTGGCATGCAATGTATAAAGTAACTGTGATGAAGAAGGCAGGGACTTCCATTGTTAAGTAGTGTATTTATGGGTTTATTGCCAGTGTAATTGATTTTGATATTTTGAGCATTATTTGTTGATTAGCTGAATACTTTTGTGGATACTTAACTTTACCTGTTGTGTTTGATTGTACTTGTTGAGGAGAAAAAAATGAGAAATTATGACATTGTTTGCATACCTGTTGAAGAACTATGAAAGAAAAGTGTATGTTATTTTAATGTTTAAAAACAGTCAATTGTTACATTATTTATACCACCAGAGAAAAAGCTTTGTGTGTGCGTTTTTTTTTTTTTATCTCCCCTTTTCTGGGCAGAAGTAAGCAAAATTTAGCAGTCACAGTCCTGTCACACCTATGTCACTATTAAGCTTACCACTGTCTTTTTGTCACGCAGTATCATTAAGATGCAGAAAAGAAAGAGGCAGGAGAAGATTGACACCTTTTTCAAGAGAAATCCTGTAAGTGAAGTTGAAAGCTGAAAGTTGAAAAATGTTGACATTAAACAACGGTAGCCTATTACCACTAGATATTGTTTACATTTATTTCATGATATCACTTTTCAATATTCACTGAGGTTTGCTAGTGGCACAGCTGTAACTGTTAGACCCTATTCCTTTACCACTGCACCCTTGTTTAGGAGAGGAAGTTGCTGGAGGCATCAGTTTCAGAGAGAGCACAGGAAGGTTCACAGGTGAGCAATGAATTGAATGTTATAGTTTGTGAAAGAGGTCTATGAAGGAAGAGAGGCCATGTGTGTGTGTTTGTGTCATGGGTGGTGCTTATTTCCATCCCTGGGGCCTGTTCTTCGTACGTCGCTACTCAGTACCGAGTGTTTTTATACTTTTCTAGTATCACTCATTTAAATGGGAAGCTTTTTAATTCTTGTATGTTATACCTTTTGTACCCTTCTGTCATTGTATTCTTCGTTTGAATTGTTAATAAACAAACCACATCTATCCCCCGCACTTTTGAAAAGCTTGCTACGCCCCTGCCTGCAAGTGATGGCAAAACCCCACAGAGCCTCCACTGAAGTCAGTCTGGGATTACATGAAGAGACAGAAGTAATTGAGACTACATAAATAAAAGAACTGTGGCGAATTCTCCAAGAAGCTTGGAACATCCTATCTGCCAACAACCAAGAAAAAGGAGAGTTGATGCTGTTTAAAAGGCAAATGTGGTCACACTGAACATTGCTTTAGCTTTTTTATGTTTACTGGAATTGGTATGACGTTATTTGATTCATGAAAACTATTTATGTCATTATTTTTTTAAGAAATCCTCACTTTGGATATTTTCACAAGTGCCTAATACGTTACACAGTGCTGTATATGATAGGTGTGGGTGAGAAACAGATCAATATTTATGTCATTTTTTATCATAAATTCTCCTCCATGCCCAGTAGGGGGCGATATGCAGGAAGAATGAGAATCACCAATAACAGAAGGAGAAAGTGAACTTTTATGTTGCTTTTTCGTGGATTTTGGAGCTTCACCCATTCACTTGCATTGTACGGACCTACAGAGTTGAGATATTCTCTTAAAAATCTTAGTTTGTGTTCAGCAGATGAAAGCAAGTCGTACACATCTGGAATGGCATGAGGGTGAGTAAATGAGCCCTCCGTGGTCAATACACCTGAAAAAAGCTCACATGTGCCCATACACCCAACCGCTTCGCTTGTATTATTTCACATTTCAGAAATCTAAATTCCCCAAAGTGTCCATTATTTTCTAAAAAAAAAAAAAATTACTCGAACAAAATACACATTGTAATTACGACTTCGGGGCTTGTAAGTAGGAGCTTCTTGGGGGACTGAAAGGCAAAACAGCATTAGAACATATGCACAGGTGCTCCAACATAACCTTCACTTCATGCAACTTTGAAGTCTCACTTTCATTTACACTTGGTGATTCACACCCTTAAATGCTAATTTAACCAAAGATAGCTATGCTAATCAAGTCTCAGTGGGCAGCAACTTTGCAGAAACCCTCAGCTAAGCTTCTTTGCAACACTTGAAAATAAGTGTTCCTCATTAGTTCAGCCACAGAAGTTGTAGGGTAAAATTTCTTCATGTTATTTCAGACTTGTATGACTTACTTCTGTTGAACACACAAGAAGATGATTGGCAGAATGTTAGCCTCTGTAACTATTCCCTTTCTTTGCATCTTTTTTCATGAGAATGAATGGTCTGTGATGACAATCCCTTTAATAGAATTTGCTTAGTTATTTAAAAAAAAAGGTTAATTTGAAACGAGCATTTTAGTTTTTCAGCCCAGTGTGTCCCGAATTTTCATTTCAGCGCATCACTAACTTCGCTCTCTGAAACTCCCCAGTTTCGCTGCCCTCATAAGTTCTTTGAATGCTGTATGCTCTGTTTACTAAGAACTCACAATGCCAAGAAGAGTTAGCATTCATCAGACAGCTTTGAGACAAAGCACAACACACCTAGAGAGCTCTTGAGCATTCCAATTCTAAGCCAGACCAATTTTCCACCCTAGCACCCCACCTGTCAGAAGGAGGGTAAATCTGCCTTAATGTTACGGGTTTAAAAAGTCAGCCATGTCAGACGATCCCATGGATTTAATAGCAGCAGTGGAAATTGAACCCTGGGTACTTGTTCGAGCGCTTTTATCGATTGAGGGACTTTTTGGGGGGTCCAAATGGTCCAAAAAATATTTTTCAGTCACAAAGTAGCATACATTTTAATCTAGATGCTTCTTATCCTTATTGGATGATTGTCACGAAACCTGTCCAGAACATTTCATCAGCATATTTAACTACAAATCAATAGAAAAAATATCAAATTATATTTTGCATAAAGACAATTAAGCCTACATTTAGGGTCATCATAATGTGTTGCATTGTGACATTATTTTCGGGGCTCTTAAGCACATTTAATTCCCCAATTCTCACTACTTTAACACGTCTGGACGTTTTAACCTCATTACCGTAACAATTTTTTACAGTAAAAAAAGTAAAAGAGAAAGGCAGATGCAAGAGACTACTACTATGATGTATAAATGTTTTACAATTTAAATAATATAGATTTTTTATCACAATGACCATCTTTTTGGAGCATTGCGGTAATGAGAATTAGGGAGTAAAATGCGAATAACTCATGGACGCTCCCTATAAGCAGACTACACAATCTGCCTAGGGCACCAAATCTATAGGGGGGCACCATCTTACCCTAGGAGGGCACCAGAAAGTCCACCAGCTGCCCTTACTCAAAGGTTATACATTATTCAAGGACCCGAAAGCAGTTGCAGAACACAGATGATCGCTTCACGCACATATCACGCGATATGAATATTAATGAATATACTGTATATTAACAATGATTGACCAATTTAACGCAAAGATACCTTTAGGTGTGGCACAATTCTTGTAAGGAATGCCTACTTTTCACAATCCAAACGACTCCTGATGGATAAAATCAACCACCGGCATGCCTTTTTTTTCACTTATACATCACATAATGGGTTACGAATGCCATTTCATGCTGACTTAAACTTGTAAACGTGTTAAACGGTGTTACATGCGGCCTTATTTTGATATGTTTGACATACACCAGGTAAAATGTAGGCTCTGTCAAATGAAACTTCATGTCCATTTTCAGACCCCAAAATTCTCATTACCAGCACACACTTGCCCAAGAGTGAAAATTCAAATGGCGGCTGCTAACAGCGTCTTTGTTTTGACGTCATTTGGTGACACCACCGACCACAGCAAAGTACGCAAAACAGCAAAATCTGCTAAAATAGCTGCCAATCCCCTGGGGCGAACACATAAGCCCTTTCTGTCACCTAAATGCTGAGTCAAGTGTATTTTATATGCCGTATAACACTGATAACTTCAAATTCCCCTACACTTCCATGAGCCTGATCTACTGTATAGGTTTACAGCCTTAAACTTACAGTCCATCGACTGTTAACTTTGGTAGTGCATCATCTGTTTGCACAGAGATTAATGTCACCTCATTTAATCCCTTTAGAAGACTGTACATTCATTCATTAGAGGGATTTCAGGGCACCAATTGAACTCCACATCAGAGGGAAATTTATTTAATGGTGTAAAGCAGCAGAGGGACTCAAACGAAAACTAAGTTTTGAGGTGGATAGGATGTACGATAGTGATTTGAATCTTTTTTTGTCTCGCAGGTAGAGTGCTCTTTGGGCTACATCCCCCCCTGCCCAGCACTACCTCTCTCTAACTAATAAATGACTTGAAGGAAATTTGCCATTAGAAAGCCCTTCAGCCCTCTCTAAGTGCTGATTCTTTGGAAACACAGCCCCTGTGTATTTATCTATGAATATCTTTTTCCTAAAGTCCATTTCATTCATTTTTTTCAAGTCCCTGCTGTCTACCATGATTATCTTTTGCATTTGAAATTCGTTTTTTTTTTATTCTGTCTCTGGTTTCTTTTCTTTTTTTCCTCTGTATGGCCCAGGAGCAACCTTTGCGTAGCTTCAATACGGATTTCTTCGCATCATACCGAGAGACTTGATCACATGAGATTGTTTTTCCACAAAAAAACTTTTCATTTTCCTTTTCTGTCAATCATAATCACTAGTGCAGTGCAGTGCCAACTGCAAAACAAATGCCACACACAATTATGCAAATGAACACATGCACACACACACACACACACACAAGCTGCTTACCATAATTTAAAAGACATAATGAATGAGTTTCTCTTTCTGGTATTATATGAAATAGGTAATAAAAGTGTTCAGGAGTGACTGTTTTCACCAGGTGTAAATAGTACTTGCCACACAACGCAGCTATATTTGCACCCCTATATTGTGGTTTTATGTAATGTTAAGTTGCATTGTGCATTATACAGAATGTGATGCAAAATCAAGTCAAATCTAGATATTATATACTATTTTATAAAGTATGCAATAGTAATGCAAAGTTGTATGCTAGCATTTACACTGGGTTGCAAACAGTGTCACGTTTGTCAAATTAGCATTTAGTGTAAACAGCCTCTGCTGAAATGTTCAGAGAAAAAGAGAGAGAAAATAAATGTTAAACAGAGTGAGGCCGTGCATATGTGGTATTTGTAATGAAAGTCTGACCGGCGTGAGGTCTTCCATACAGATGGGCAGTTCTCGTAATGTGAGCAGCAAGTCCAGACAAGCGCTGAGGTTCGGGATGTTACACATCTGAGGAACAGGTGATATGTTATTTATATGGCAGTCTGCATAACTTTACACAAGTACAGGTTGATACTTAAATATGAATCTCATTAGACCCATCAATATCCAGGTCATAATTCACCCTATAGAATAAAAGAAAAAAAACTTTATTTTGCATAATAAAAAAATAAGCCATTTGAAATGTTTTGCATTGTGACATTATTTTAAATGACAATTAAGCCCTTAAATTTCCCCTTAAAGACTCATTACTTTAATGCATCGGACATAATACTTCTTAATGGTCCTAAAATTAGGTTTCAATTTCTTAAAAAAAAAAAAATCCAAAATTTAAGTGACCACCACTGCTGGAACATTTTCCAGTAAGAATTCATTATGCAGGGACAAAGATATGAGTCACTAAACATCCCTGGTGGATATCACATCCTTTTTGAATTTCTAAATATTAGTAGAACGGCTGTTTGATTAACGCATCAAAAATGGCATATCTGTGATTTTTAAAATTGCTAGTTTCCCTGAAATAGTAGCTACCATTTGCTAAATTCTCTTATTAAATCCATTTATTGAGGTGTGTGGTTCCTTTGTGATTTGAAAAAGAAGGTTACAGATTCAAATTAAATCCCCTAATGGATTTTTTTTTAAATAATGAGGATCAAAAGAATTCAATGCACTTAGTCACATTAAAATAAACCTGTGCACATGAATAAGTCGACAAAAATGAATGTCAATATACATGTATTTTACAGGCTGAAAGACTATAATTGCATACGAATGGGGATTAAACTCATGTACAGAGGTTGAGCGAATGTGACCCAGAGTATGCAGGTAATGTATAATATGGACTAACAACATTATATACATGGGCGATTGAGATACAAACAGATCAGAATATATATATAATTATTAGCACTTCACACATCCAGCAGTGCCATCAGCAGTACCACAACAGCAGGTACTTCAATCTCATCAACACCTCATAAAGAGAAAGAGGCCACAACACTCCCTAGTGGCATCACCACAACAACAGCAGTCAGATATCTTTAATAATATCAGATGACCCGTACCATGGCTGAGTGTCAAGTGATGCTGTGTGCTGGGAAATAGTGAATAACGGGCCCTGAGTCACTTTAAAAAAAATGTATATATAATAGCATGAATTTAATATACATGCATTTTAAATATAGCTTACTGTAAATGTTTTGTTTGATATGTTCGCCTCTGCTTGTGTGATCATGTTGGGCTAACACAAATGAGGTTGTGTCAAAATTGCGAGAATGACTTGTCACAGTCTTGAAAGCATCAGCTACATTGGGTTGAAATGTATAAATTATTCAGTAATTTTTTGCCTATTTCTGCATTGTAAAATTCTTTATACCTGTCACAGAGTTTGCTTACATGATAGCTGTAAAATGTCCAGCTAAAAAAACTCATTTGTTAAAATGTAATGAAAATGATATCTTTTTTTACAACATCAAAACAATGTTGCTAAAATAATAATTTTTGTAGTATGTGAAAATTTTGGCAGGGAAAATAGAAAAAAACAACACATTCTGAAAAAGTTCTTGCAATGTAATGACACGGGGCAAAATACAGGTCTTTAGATGCACTTTTAGAAGTTGAAGTGCTTTGAAATTGACTTGATATCTTAAAATCGTGGTGCTCATATGTGAGACTGAAAAAAACAGCAAAGCGCAACGGTCAAATACATCTGTCTAGCACATGTTTGCATAGAAAACAGTTCAAACAGACACAGAAACGTGTTCGATGTGAACAGCTCCTCGCTGCTCCTTTACATGGATCCAAGCTCTCTCATATATAAGAGCTCCATAGATGCCCAGTTTAAACATGCATGATTCTAAAAGGATGTCACACACCCTTGATCCTTTTTCACAGGCTGATTGCTCACAGCCTATTTTCTCTTCTAAAATAGCCTCTCTCTCTCTCTCTCTCTCTCTCTCTCTCTCTCTCTATCTATCTATCTATCTAGCCCTCTGAAAGATGGGGATGCAACTTTGATTTCCAGTGGCCCGGAGAACAGAGGTTGATTAAAAGCCAAATTGCATTCAGCTTTTTGTAAAGTGCAAAGGTAGTTGATGCTTTAGTTGCATCCAGGTTGAACCTGGCTCACCTCCAAAATGGACCTGTGTTCAGGTCGTTTTAGAGTGTTTCAAATCCATACCACACTGACTATTTCATGAGTCCAAAGATGTTCCAATGGAGAGCTTATAGCCACCTACCATTAATATTGCAGCTTCTTCTGGGAGCGTCTCGATTAAGATTGTATTTCAAAGCCCATCAGGCTATACTCACATTTCGAAATGTTTGTCTAAATAAATTTAAATCTCTCCGTAGGTATATTAGCTTATGTCTCCCACATGCTGGTCAGCCACTTGCAGTCATCTAACAATGTTTCTTGCAGACAAACACGGAGAAAGCATTTCTCCCGCATTCAAAGCAACATCCCTCTGGGCAACTCAATAGTTTTCTTTTTCTTAAACAACTGATAAAAATTTCATAGGCAGACTGTTCTTTTAAGGGAGCCAGCCTGGCATATGCTCTTTTAAATTAGCATTAAAGAAAGGCTATGGTGTGTTCCTCAACATGAACTGCCCATGACTTCTTTTGGTCTCCACGGTCTTCATTAGACCCTATTCAGATCTTTCACATAAAATTTGGTCTGCTGATCCGAACCACAATATTTTCACTTGTATTTCATGAAGGGGTCTTTGACAAATAGCATGGAAGAAATGTATATTTTTAGATGCTGAAACTGGACACCATTTCTTTAAAAGTTTGTATTATTTTTAATCACATTTTTGCAGTTAACTATAGTCCTGACCATAGGCATCATTTATGGGTGGGATGTCTGGGACGTGCCCCCACTAGGGCTGTCAACTGGGCAGAGAAACAAAGTTTAAATTTTTACCTTAAATATTTAAAACATTTGAATAATATTCTTAAATAACTTTAAAGTGGAAAGGAAATTGGTACTTTAATTTACCAAAGTGGCATTCAGCTGATCTCAAAGTATAGTCAGGATATTACTGATGTAAAAAACTGCACCATCTAGACAGACCCCATTTCCAACAAACATCACTCCAACACCTTATCCTGGTGTAATCAGGCTAAATTGCTAATTTGGTACTAGAAAAATCACTTGCCATTATATCAAACACTGCTGAAAGCTATTTGGTTTGTTAAATGAAGCTTAACGTTGTCTTTGTGTTTGTTTTTGAGTTACCACAGTATGCAATAGACTGGCATGTCTTGAGGTCAATATCAAAAATGGCAAAAAAGAAACAGCTTTCTCTAGAAACTCGTCGGTCAATCATTGTTTTGAGGAATGAAGTTTATACACTGCTTGAATTTGAAAAAAAAAAACTGAAGATTTGATACAAAGGTGTAACTACAGTCTTCAAAGGCAAAGCACAACTGTCTCTAACAAGGACAGAAAGAGATGTGGAAGACCAGATGTGCAACTAAACAAGAGGATAAGTACATCAGAGTCTCTAGTTTGAGAAATAGACGCCTCACATGTCCTCCGCTGACAGCTTCATTGAATTCTACCTGCTAAACACCAGTTTCATGTACAACAGTAAAGAGAAGACTCTGACAAGAGAAGACATTGGACAGCCGATAATTGGAAAAGAGTGTAACGGATCTTAACCATTGAAATGTTTCCTGAGTATCTGGACAAACAGGCAGCTAGAATGCGAAGAATCTGCAAAGCTGTCATTGCTGCACATGGAGGATCTTTAAAGTATTTTAAGAAGTTCTGAACGTTTTTTTTTTTTTTTCGTTTTTTTATATATATTGAGATATTGTCAAATAAATGGTGAATAAAAGTACTAATTTCTCTCCATAAGAGCAAAATCTGTACATTATTCCAAACTTTTGGCGGCCAATATAAACCATAATATAGTAGAACCATTATATTACTGCAAATAACATTCCTGACTGTTAAAAAATGGCATTCCATTTTCAACTAATGTGCATAAAATGTATAAATAAATAAAAATTCCAGTCCAGATTTTCAAATGTTAAGACAAATGAAAAATGAGGGGGGTTAGCAATATTCCCAGATAGCAGTGGTATTCGGCTGAACTCAGTGGCGAAGCGGCTCAGACTATGAGCCCAGGCAAGGTGCTGTTCAAACAGATGAAACACGGCAGATTGGAACCAAACTTGAGAATCACGAGACACACATTTCCAAGTTGACCTCCTTTCCTGACAAAACATTTAAACTCATTGCTTAATCTGAGAAATGCTAATGAGAGAGCAAGATGCAACGGCCAATTACCTCCACCAACTGTAAAGGGATGTTCACACTGAACACTTTTGCAACCATCCATTTGTTTTCTATGTATACACACGCTAGACGAACGTCTTGGTTTCACTTTGTTTTTGTTTATTCGGTGTCTTGTGCAGGAGCTCTGATTTTCAGATTCTGCGTCTAATTAAAAAGAAATTTAAAAAGCATAGAGACACACGTTTTCTGTCAAACTGTATTTGTTGCGCTGTGTCTAGCCTTTTAACTCAAGAATGTGATAGATCTGAAGTCATTGTCAGTGCTTGGCACAAATACAAAATTCAAATGCACAGTTTTAGCATTCGAACGTGCATTTTTGTTCTTAAATTCGACAAATATTCTAAATTAGAATTTTAATTTGACAGCCTTAGCCCCCACTGATGTACAGATACAATCTTGATTTATTGAAGTATAAATTTATATTAGAGTGGAAGAGAACCAGAACCCATCAAACTGAAAACAAAAATGTTTCCATTAGAATGTTTCCATTCAAGTTTTTGTTTAAAAATTGTTGCTGATCCATGGATTCATCCAGTCAAGATCCCAGGACAGAGTGTCAAATATAAGATTGACATTTTCAAATTACGTATCAGATATGAACTTGAGCACTTGAATTGGTTGGCAACAATAAAATTAAATATATATATACGGTATATATATATATATATATATATATATATATATATATATATATATATATATATATATATATATATATATATATATATATATAGTTTTTTTCTAATCAATGTAATTGTTTACTTTCAGTGTTGACTAAAAATGAGCACTTAAAAACACTATAAACAATGTTTGCATCAATGCATTGCATAGACTATAGATCAATTCATTTATTGAATTAAATAAAAAAATTAAGTACAAATATATTTCCTGTAGTCTCTCAATTAAATCTTTTGGCAAGAGAATGATGAGTGAAATCAGAGACTCTTTAACAGAGAAGGGCCACTTCTGTTAAAATTAATGGGAGAAATTGGTTTGCCCAATGGTCAATGGTTGTAGAAAGGAAGTCCCGAAAAAGCCAATCAACTTTTAGATACAGACATCGCCTGTCAAGCATCTCGAGAACACACATGTGCATTAGCTATACAAGGAAAATTGTGGTTTTAGGATAATCTGAAGGAAAGAAGCACAATTTATGATACCAGTGTTGTCAGATTTTACTGCTGATTTGAACAGTTTTTGAGACTGTGTTCCCCATTCAAGTAGAGAGGAGATGCACTGTCATGACTGTAAGCATTCCCAAGATGGCTGCCAGTGAACTTGCTTGCTTGAAAGACTGGTGAAATAAAATTTTCCACAATAAGAATTTCAGAAAATGTCATAACCACTACGCTTTTGCATACAAATTGAACATGTAAAACATCAGCAAACAGGGATTTCTTGTCTATTACACTGGCCCAGACTAATATTAAAAATCAAATACACCACCACTTGTGATAATTCTCCACTTGAGAATTTGGCAGAATTTGGCAGGCTGCTTTGCCTTCCATGTAACTCCTTGTCTTACCTCCTGAGAGAGGCAATATGCTCATCGGAGAGACACTCTTCCTATTCATTTATTGTCAACTATTTTTCCTTCAGTTCTTTTGTATGCAATGGGAAACTTTTGAGAAAATATCTGCAGGAACAATACACAATAAAGTCAGTCGGTAACACAAACACACACACACAAACACATTCACATTCTTATTGAAAAGCAACAACCTCTCCTGACAGCAGCTCCTCTCCCCCACCTGTGATGCAAAACTCCAAACGCATTTAGAAGACAAAAGGGTTGTGTGCTTAATTACTTCTCTCCACACAAAGCTGGGAGGGCTCGATGCATGCTGATTTGCATTGTACAAAAGCTGAATTGATGAGAATTTCATTTTACCTAATAAACCTGTGCTGAAGTTGCAGACAGAAGAAAGGGTCATGAATAATGTGAACGGTGCCACTGTTAGTGTGAGTGGGATGACATGATCATAACAGCAACATATTCATGCTTTGATTGAGTGGCACATGGTTCAAGGGTATAATTACACAGTTACACAGACTCATTTTTTCCTGTTGTCAACAGTTGTAAAACATGGAACAAATTAGCTCAGCTGTAAATAAGAAAGAAGTTATCTTATTGCTCATGCTATTGCATTTCAGTATTGAGCAAAACCAGAAAGCCACGTGCTTATGAAAGCTTCTTGATTCCAACCATTCTTATAGAAGTGCTTGGTAGGTCATGCAACGTTTGCATAATGCAATAGCAGTGAAATTACCTCACAATAACTGTAATATTGGGTGCAATTACATGCACAATTGTACAACGATTACCCTTAAGCTGACAACATATTGACCTGTTTCATGTGACATCACTGTATTACTGGGTGAGCTATTCCTTTTAGGTTGCTTAATGGCAACTATTTTGCTCTACCAATCAAGATGTACCATTTGATGTATCTGATTTTGACTAATCTATGACCACATCCGCACTAATCCATCCATCCATCCAAGTTTGAAAACACAGATTTCAGTTTCTCAATGCCATACCTTTCCCTTAAAAATATCTGTCATGACACTGGTTAGCATCCAACTCTTTATGTGTGTATTCTCTTCATCGGTGACACCATCGCCCAAAATACAGAGTCTGGGGCAAAATGAAACCCGAGTGCACAATACATCACACACAAACGTTTAACCTTCAACCAAAACTCCTGGATTTAACACACCCCCAAAATATATGGGTTATGTCTCCATCCTCTGATTGACATCGCCAGCAGATGGGTATGACTTTAAGACCAAGCCTATACTATCTAGAGGGGGTCCAATTGAATCGATGTACATTTTTGGATGTAGGACGGGTCTTATGCCAAATTATATAAGTATCCTTTCATTTGCACTTATTCCAACAATCTCAAATCTTTCTGATAGAAACGTCTTTACTGGTATTCTTACCGGCTAATCCAATGTGCCTCAGAGAATAACCCGATAAATTCACGTAAAAACGGTTTTCTTGCAGTGTCTGATTTTTTGGAATGAGCTGGGTTTTGGTCGTTTATAAAAGGGGTGATCATGCTAAAAATTTAATTTCTAGGCTGATAACCGATAATTCACAGCTCATTATGTCCAATACAATAACTAATCATTTTACTTTTTGCATTTTACTAATAATATTAAGATTTTCCCTGTTATTTGCTAATAACATATCAGCCATCATTATATCATCCACCCCAATTGATCAGCGTATTGGGGTGCAGGTAAATGCACTCAAACTAATTTGATAACCCTTAATATTTAAATTTGGCTAATAACTTGTCCTGCACTGTTTGATACAGGCATGATTAAAGCCTCAAATTATACAGTTTAGGACTTTCAATTTAGGATTTGAAAAACTAGCAGGAAAAAACTGGCGGGAAACACCACTTCATTTAATCGCTAACGCCAATTTGTACTCTCATTTGCCGCTTGGCAAGTGTTAATTTTGGACCCTGCATACACACCTGGGATATCACGATTCATTTTTGGGTGAACTATCCCTTTGTAATAGCTTGTAGTTGTATTTATGCCATTCTTATAGACCATTTATTGCAACCAACACCTGCTAAACTACAACGAAAGTCATATGGCCATTCTGAACGGATATGAATTATTCTGCAACCAACCCCAGAGAGCTTTGATTTGTTGTATTTGTCATTCCATTTATTTATTCAGTTGAGAGGTAGAAGTAAATGTATTTACATAAAATTAATACTTAAGGGTGGAAAAGTAAAATCATATTAAGACCGCGACGTGAGTGAAATTCACAATTCCATTATTCTTCCATCTGTATTTTGACTGCATGGTAATCTGTGTGCAGAGAGACTTTAAGCAATGTCTGCTACAGTGTGTCTCTGAGGAATAAAGCTTCACAGTAATGAACTTGCTGCAAGGCATAAAATATCTATCCACTTGTACCTTGTCTAACACTTCACCAAAAATCTGACAAGCTTTACACTTAAAGTCACATGGACAATTAATTTCTAAAAGATGGTAATCTAAAATTGTGGCACCAGCACCTGATTTGGAAACACCCATACTACCAGTTATACACATTTTGTGCATATTGTACCTACTGAAAATACACATTTGACATTAATAATATCAACTGATAATATCAACCCCCCCACCCCCCCCCCCCAGTACCCCCTTGTGGCTCAGCACCCCCATCTACAGTCATCTCTTTGAATTTCTACAACAAAGCCATTTAGACTACTTTTCTTGCAGTCGGGGAGTATTAGAGGAGTATCAGATTTTATGCAAAAGGAAAACTAGCTGGGTCCATAATGGCTCTTCACTAGCATCCATTACATGCCAAAACTATGTCATTTTTGTAATGGAAAAACTAGTCTAAATACATTTAGAAACTATTCAAAATATAAAAACATTAGAGACTGTCATAGTTTGGAAAAACATCCAGTATGCGGCAGTCCTGTGGGCGAAAATGCCTTGTTGATGCTTGAGGTCAGAGGAGAATGGGCCGACTGATTCAAGCTGATAGAAGAGCAACTTTGACTGAAATAACCACTCGTTACAACCGAGGTATGCAGCAAAGCATTTGTGAAGCCACAACATGCACAACCTTGAGGCGGATGGGCTACAACAGCAGAAGACCCCACCGGGTACCACTCATCTCTACTACAAATAGGAAAAAGAGGCTACAATTTGCAAGAGCTCACCAAAATTGGACAGTTGAAGACTGGAAAAATGTTGCCTGGTCTGATGAGTCTAGATTTCTGTTGAGACATTCAGATGGTAGAGTCAGAATTTGGTGTAAACAGAATGAGAACATGGATCCATCATGCCTTGTTACCACTGTGCAGGCTGGTGGTGGTGGTGTAATGGTGTGGGGGATGTTTTCTTGGCATACTTTAGGCCCCCTAGTGCCAATTGGGCATCGTTTAAATGCCACGGCCTACCTGAGCATTGTTTCTGACCATGTCCATCCCTTTATGGCCACCATGTACCCATCCTCTGATGGCTACTTCCAGCAGGATAATGCACCATGTCACAAAGCTCGAATCATTTCGAATTGGTTTCTTGAACATGACAATGAGTTCACTGTACTAAAATGGCCCCCACAGTCACCAGATCTCAACCCAATAGAGCATCTTTGGGATGTGGTGGAACGGGAGCTTCGTGCCCTGGATGTGCATCCCACAAATCTCCATCAACTGCAAGATGCTACCTTGTTGAATCAATGTCACGTAGAATTACGGCAGTTGTGAAGGCGAAAGGGGGTCAAACACAGTATTAGTATGGTGTTCCTAATAATCCTTTAGGTGAGTGTAGGTCTGTGCATGGCACCATGTTTTCTCCTGTTTTTTTGTCAATGCCATTTCAAATTTAGTCCCAGTCTGGAGCCATGTAGTGTGTTGTTGGCTGTTGCCATGGTGTTGCTATGCATTTGCAAAGTTTGTCATAGTGTTTTTCGCTCCATCAGGCGAAAATTCTGCATGCTTTAAGAAGAAATAGCACACCTGATGTCCATAGCAAAAATTGTGCTAAGGTTTAATACTTAGGATTAGACGTTTGTTCAAAACAAGTACCACTAATACTTTTAAGTGCAAAGATACATCAAGAGGTACAGCTTGATTGGTAGAGCAAAATATGGTGGATGGTGGCTGCTAATCAGAAGGTCGCTGGTTCGAACCCCACGGACACCACCATTGTGTCCTTGAGTAAGGCACTTAACTCCAGGTTGCTCCGGGGGGGATTGTCCCTGTAATAAGGGCTCTGTAAGTCGCTTTGGATAAAAGCATCTGCCAAATGCATACATGTAATGTAAATGTTCCAAACCTGTATGACTTTCTTACTTTATGATGTTAGCCAAGATGTAGGTTAGGCTATGCCTGTGTTTCATGGAAGAACGAAAGTCATGGGTGCAAAACGACATGAGGATAAGTAAATAAACACATTTTCATTTTTGGGTGGTGTTTTCCTTTAACTGAGGATTAGTTTGCACTGTTCTGTACAATCTCTTTTTAGTCACCTTCTCTTTCTGCCACCATCCAAAAAACCCTACAAGTCCAATCATTTTGTGCATCTCTCTCTCTTTCCATGCAGTCGGGGGAGTTTTTTGGAGTTATTACTGATCAAAATGCAATATTCATCTGAGGCGGCATTATCATTTTGCTGAGCTCCGTAGCCATTTGGCCCTTCCGTGTGAGAAATAGATGCCTGGGGGGTGCTCCGGGCCCTGATTGCCAACCACCTCAGCTTGTCAGATGCACAAGAAAAGGACACTTGGAAGGGAAGAGATAGCTGATACATGTTAGTGTGGATGCAATGCATTTTTCATACCGCTCCTCTAAATGAGGCACCTGCGTTGAAAAAAAAAAAAACATGCAGCCTTTTGGTTGTTGCAGGTGTTCAGATTCATAGAAATTCGCAGACAAGTCATGGTAAACCTTTTGAAAACAAAACTCTTTTCATCCTTTGTAGTTGAGGCCTTGATCTACAAGAGTGCACCTCTTTGTGAAGAGCCTGAGAACTTTGGTGAAAACCAATTGCAAAATGCATTTAGAGGAGAGTGGGGTAAGATGTGTCAAGTGTCATCATTTTTGTCACGTGACAATATATTTTAAAAGGTCCATTAGAGATAGGAGCCTGTGACTGACAGATGCACATGAGAAAAGTGAGATCCATTTTTTAATGCTAAAAACATAAAGTTTTATGTTTCATAAGGTTGGGAATCTAGAACTGGTTCTTATTCAGAACAGGTTCCATTTTTATTTTTTTTTATTTTTATTGTAACCAATTGATTTTCATCCCTTTCAGTTAATGGTTCTGGAACATGAATTCTTCCACCAATTCGGACAAAACACCATGTTAAAATACCTGGCAGTGTTTCCTACTACCACTCAGGGGCAATGAAACACCGCTATCAAAACAGTCGTTGGATTTCCGAATGAATGACTCATATGAGCTGGTTCATATAAAACGTCTCTTATCAGACTGCTATGTTTAGTGAATCAAATACTTATTGAACCGTATGTCAGTAAATTCATCATATTCAACTTAAAATCAAGCAAAAGTAATTACTGCATGGTTGTTGATATGACGATATGTTGTAAAGGAGGGGCCTAAGCAATATGAGTTTTGTTGTGAATAGTGGCATTTTATAAAAAATGAATGATCTGTGTAAACACTATTTGCAAGAATCCAGTCTAACGAGGGCAGTAAATCCAATAAGAATTGAATTTCTAATTTCCAAATAGTTCTTCTCTCAAAGTACTGAAAGAATCATTTATGGAACCGTTAAGGAACCAGAATCATCCAGAGAAATGGGATTCATCCAAATCCTCATGATTCCCATCCTTATTGTTGCTTTTATATTCAATTCTTTACATATCAGGTCAAATTAGTTTGATGTAAAAGCCAATTTATCCAGGTCTAAAAATCTACATCATACGGTACTGGTGAATTGACAATGTATTAATTCTTGTACATAAATCATGGCTAAATATTAACCATGAATTATTAAATGAAGTATTTGTTTCCCCCAAAAATGGTAGCTGTTGGGTAAAGTTTATTACTGTTAAGGGGTTTCAGGACCAATTTGGGAACCACTGACCCAGAGGACAATAATTAAAAAGTGGCACAGCTTACCCCACTATCCATCTACAATATATTGTTATAGTGCAGATTCTCCTAAACATCACTGCTTTTGCAGGTACAAGTTAATGGTACCACTATCTAACTCCCACTTCAGGTCGAAGTGCTTTTGAGTCGTTCAATTTAATGAGCTTGGGTCATACATTCAAAGAGCAGACATCCGTAAAAAGCCTTTAGACCCAAATAAACAAGGTGCTCCAAAATAATATACCCTTGATGCTACCGCTATCATGCTTGTAAGAGCATCAACATGCTTAGCATTCATGATGGATCTTGCCTTTTGGGAAACATGACTCACAAGGCAAATAATTATTTGGCAAATCAACTTATTCCAGTATCACCTAGGCCTATTCTGTCATCAGTCTATATGTCACAAGTATCTGTTCCTTTTTCCTCATCGAGTACCAGCTCAGTTTGATGTAACACTGCCACCTAGTTGTAGCTTTCAAATCTGTGATCTGTGATCTTTTTAGATGGTAAAAGTTGATTCATGAGTGTTTAGATCTTTTCTGTGGCCATTGTGTTGGTGCTCCTGTGTAATTGTGGTTTAGGCTTGATTTTATTTTTAAAGACAGCCATATACATCTTGTGGATTTCTGCTGAAAGCACATTAATGAATGACTACTAAATTAACATTTCTAAAAGGACGAGTTATGTGCCGAAGTTTAATGTTTAGGGCTTGCCATACATGGGGCATGAAGGCTCAGTGGTTAGAACTGTCGCCTCACAGCAAGAAGGTCCCAGGTCCTTTCTGTGGGAGTTTGCATGTTCTCCAAATGTTCGCTTGGGTTTCCTCTGGGTGCTCTAGTTCCCCACTTTCCAAAGACAAGCAGTTCAGGTAAAATTGGAGTAGGTGTGAGTGTGAACGTGCATATCTGTGTGTGTTGCCCTGTGATGGACTAGCCACCTGTCCAGGGTATTCCCTTGCCTCCAGCACAACCCTGCTAAGAATAAGGGGCTCAAAAACTTCATGAATTGGATTGCAAAAAGCTTGTTTTGTATCTCACAATGTTTTGAAATACTCAATCCTATTGAAGCCTCTACTATAGGAGAGTGAAAAAAGTGTATGGCAGGAAGTATTGTTATTCAAAGTCAATCCACCAGAGGCTTCTAATGGCCCTCTCTGTTGCTGCTATAATCCTCTCTCGGAGATCAATAACCTATCCACTGTGACTGATTCCACAAGTTTTACAACAAACACACCATTCATAATGAGCCACAACCTGACAGTTCCCATCAAGAAACAAAATAAAGCTTCCCATACATAAAACAAATGCACCAAAAAAAATTTGATGTAGATCTTCATTATGTGTCACTGCGGTTACAGCCAAACAAGTATAAGTCCTTTGAATTACTCTGTGGGACCAGTGCAAAACTTGGAAAAATGACTAAAAGTACACCTGATTCTTGCACCTCAAGTTACTGGACTGATATATGGTAGCTTTACAGGTTTGTGTAGCTCATGCCGTTCCCAACAAAAAAGGTCATGGGTACGGTTTGCTGGGAACCCACATAATGGTGAAATTAATAGCTCAAACGCACTATAAGAAACATCTGCCAAGTCAATGAATGTAGACAAAAACTTCTGAAATACTCACTGAAGTTGTGAGCGATCAAAACACTCACGAAGTTGCAAAACGATCTTTGTGTTCAACATGATTTCCATTTTACTGATGGACTCCGATATGCCACAACTGCTTGATTCTTTCACTCCGAACAGGTCATGTAAACGCAATGTGTCAATTTCGATCTTCTTGGGTTTTTTCCGAACCCGCATTGACTTGTCAATCTGCAAGTAGAGTGAACAGACATTAATGTGATATAATTTCATATAATCATATAATATCAAACCATTGGCTTGAATGCAAGTGATCTTCAGTGAACATGAAAATCATCACGTTTGTAACTGTAATTTGCAAGAACATCAGAACACACACCAAACTGTGGAGTGTTTCAGTCTCCTATTGGTTGTCCTGCGAATTCACAGTTTAGAGTTCACCAAGCTTGAACTTTGTTACGCAGCATAGTACGAAATTTCTTCGCATGAGCTTGTATTTCCTCTCTGCTACATTGAGATGTGTTTGAATGTGAGTGAATGGAGTGCAAAGTGTTGTGTGTCAGCTCCTTTACTATCATCTTTTTTGTTCAGTCTTTCTCTTCGCTTCGTGAATGAATGAGTGTTTTTAAATTAATCTTTGAATTAAACAAATCAGACTTCTTCAGTCTAGAACGATGATTCAATTACTATTCATTACACACATTTGTTGACACCTACGGGATCCTGGCTACTTCTCTAAAGCAATGGTTCCTGAACGAAATGAAGCTTTTTGGCGAACAGCTTCAAAAGACACGATGGGATGAATCAACAATCCCCATGGGGTGCTATTGCGAACCACCAAACCTGCTCTCCATCCCCATTTGGTCAAGATTCACTTATACTTCATGCATATAAAGTCAATTAAAAAACATATCTATAATTCATAAAAATGGCTCCAACAAGCCCATTGGATTTGATCCGACCAAAAACCTGCTACATTTAGAATTTTATCCCACAGAAAAAATTAAACACAACAGCAGATACCTTATACTTACTTCACCATGTCCCAATCGAAAGCTTTCGTCCTTTGTGAAAGCAGCTTTGATATCCTACTTTCTTGGGCAGTGGAAGGGGCAAAGGGGCAGGTAATAAAGGCTAGTTAGCGACAGAACCTGGCAATGTTGGTGGCAAAGGCACTGTTGATGGCGTGTACAGCAAAGTTGGACTTGGCAGTGTTGGTGGCATTGTTGATAGCACAGAGTACAACAAAGTTGGAGAAGCTGATGAGCATATTACCATTGTCGAGATCACTGCCAAGGGCATCTACACTGGCTTGCTTTGTGCTGTTGGGACTGGCTTCAGTTCCAGGTCTGATGCTTCCAAGGAATTGGGTTCTGGCTCAGGTGCTGTTGGAATAGCTGCAGACCAAGCTAGTTGAGTTTTTGGTAAGTGTGGCCTCAGTGAAGGTGGTATTGGTGGAGGTGTGATAGTCACATGGTTATTGTGAGTCTCACTTTCTGACTTTCTATTGGTTTCTGTAATGTCAGTGAGATCCCTTTGTGTTTCAGGGTCTTCATAGAAATGTTCATGTTGTGACTTTCGTTTCCAGTCATTACACAGGGCTTTAATTGCTTTCACTCAAGCATCTCGTTCGTTTTTCATGGCTTCTGGGGTCATGTGTTCACACTTTGGTATTCGAACCTGATAACGAGAAGAAGAGTATTGCTGAGATAACTTTCATCAAACATTGATTTCTATTCTTTTATAGTGTGCAAGAGCAATTGGAAGCAAATACCAAAGGATTAATAGGATGGTTTGTGAAATAACAATGCTCCTAGTTTCGAGATTCTTTCTCAAGATATGGAGTCCCCATTCTATATAAAATTAATATTTCTCCTTGAGGGTCCAGACTATTTGATGGCTGAAGACATTGTGTTTAAACATGAAATCAGAATTGACTGTTTACTTCCTTAATAAATGTCTCTGGTCGTACGGAGCATGATTCATCAGTAAGCATTTTAGTATTATATTATAAATATTATATAAATAATATTTGTATTATAAATATTATTTATGATATAAATTATTAGCAAAATAATTTATAAATACTATATTGTATAAAATTATATTATCTATATTAATTTTAATCTGACATTTAACAGTCCATTCAATTCCTGGAGGATAAAAATCTTGCACTACATTAACTCCCATTTTATATTCTGTTTTGCTTGGAAAAACATCTCATTATGGATGTTAAATGAGTTGCAAAAGCCATTTCATGTTGCCACTAAATGCCACTTGACTCACATGAAGTCATTCTTGTCGTTGAGCAGCTTGAACGTATCACTGGTGCATGAGGTCTCCACCCTGACATGACCGTCTGAGAGATGGATGATAATGTCAGATGTCCCAATGTAAATGTCTGACAGTTGCCAAACAGACATACTGGAGGAAATGCACACATCTGCATCAGAAGGTATAGGTTGCTGAGCAACAGACAACAGGTCAGTTGACTGGTTTAAAGATGAGCTTCATATTTAAGATTGCAGAAAATGGCATAACTGTTAGTAATCAATAATAAATTGTATTCAACTTACAGGTATTTTTTTTATTTAATATACAGTATTAAGAGGTGTTTGCTAAGGCACTTTTGTGCTACAGACATGAATGACACCTCAAATTATGTGGCTTTTTGAGGTGGGGTGTGCCATTACTTTTCTAAGCAATCAGATTGATAATTTTCTGTAAATATATATATATATATATATATATATATTTTCATTGAAGGAGTATGAGAGGGATGACGTAAGCACATTGGTAAGGTCACACGTCACGTGGAGGCGGCAGGAAAACAGAGCAAACATCAATGAGGGAGCCCAGCCTGCTGCTGCACAGATCTCCTCCAAAGAAATGTCCTTAAACAGTGCCCTGGAGGCAGCAACCCCCCTGGTGGAGTGGGCTACAACCCTGGTGGGTAGAGGCACACCAGTACTGTTATAGGCCAATTCAATTGCCCTGACCACCCACTGAGCTAGCTGTTGTTAAGACACAGCTTGGCCAAGTGCTGACTCCCCATAGCAGACAAACAACTGATCTATCTGCCTTATGGGATGGGTGCAAGCAACATAACTCCTTAGGGCTCGGACTGGGCAGGTTAGGTGCAAGCGGGCTGAAAGGAATGAAAGGGATCCAGAATCAAAGGAATGGATACAAAGGAACAAGGCAGAACCTTGGGCAAGAAAGTAGGGTTTGGAAGGAGCGAGATGGCCCCTCCCTCCTCTCCAAGCCTTAAGCATGTTGGATGTACAGAGAGAGCATGCAACTCACTTACATGCCTTGCTGATGCAATGGCGAGATGGAAAGCTGTTTTAAAGGAGAGGAGCTCCAGGCTTAAGCTCGAGATGGGCTCAAATGGAGGCTCTGTAAATGCCTCCAACACAATACACAAGTCCCATGAGGGCACCAAATCTGAGCGTGATGGGCACAACATCAGGCCCTCAATGAGATCATGGTGGTCAGATTTAGCCGCTACATATCCCCTCAAAATTGATTCCTTAAGGCCCCTGAGGAACACTGAGGATTGAGCTCCTTAGAATGGCACCAGCAACTAAAATCTCTCAACAACCAGCATAGAGTATTTTGGTGGGGGCTCAAGCGGCGTGCAATGCTGGTAGAATCCCTTGGCTAAGACTCTCTGTTGGCTCCCATCCAGCAGCCAAATATGCAACTTGTACAGCCCCAGATTGGTGTGCCAGAGTTGCCCCCGAGCCAGGGACAGCATGTCCTGCTTGATAGGAAGATACCATGGGGATCCTGTGAGCAATTCTAGCAGATCTGTAATTCATGACTGGTTGGGCCAGTTGGGGGCTTTAAGCAGAACCTTGGACTGTAAATCTCGTATCTTGGCCAGCACCACTGGCAGACGAGGAAAAGGTGGAAAAGCATACAGAAGGTCCTCAAGGAGAAACTTTGTGTGTGAGCCCATAGGAGCAGCTGCTGAGCCTTGTTGTGAAGAGATGGAGAGCATGTGGATATGCTTGTTTTTCTCAACAAAAACATGACATACAATAAAAACATAACTATTATATGCTGAGTGTTTATAGTCATCCTGTATTTTAATTGCATCAGTCGACTTTATTACCAGTTTCTTTTTCTTCACATGAGCTTAAATGCTTTCATTCTTCATTCCTTTATGACTAAAATAATAGTCTCATTAATTACCTTCATTTAAATAATAGAATATTATTAGAGTATTAATATAGCATTCTTATTTTTTTATTAGCTTAAATATTTGAAATACCAATTATTGATGAATGCCCATCCCTAGAGCAAACCCAGCGGCACTACCCGAGAGGTCGCTGCCATCAGGCCGAGAAGCCTCTGGCCACACACCACTGTTGTTTGAGATTTTCTTATGAGTTGAGACAGTTGCCCTCTCAACAACAGACCCATCTGTAAGACAGGCTCTCATGGTGGTTTAGTCCAGCGCCAAGATACATTACCACCTTTTCTCCTTGTCCCAGATGTAGGAGGAGTGATAACATAACCTCTGTTTCGCTCCTTGCCTAATGCTTGGTTGGGGAATTTATCAGCCAGTCGTCCAAGTAGTTGAAGACGTGAATTCCCTGGGGACGGAGAGGAATGAGCCCTACATCCATGCACTTGGTAAAAGTACAAGGAGCTAGGGTCAGACCAAAGGGGAGAACTTTGTACTTGTACATGTTGTCTTGAAAGAAAAAACAGAGGTACTTCCTGTGACTTCTTTGAATAGCGATATGAAAATAGGCATCACAATGTTCCACTGTGGTGAGCCAATTCACCAACCTTATGCTCTTGAAGAGTGTTGACAGGTACAGCATTTGAAAAGGACGCAACCCCCACCCTTTTTTGGAATGAGAAAGGTGGAAAAAACCCTGCCCTACCAACTCTGAGGGCAGAGGTGTTACTGTTTCTTTTCTCAAAATAAATTAGACCTCCTCTGAAAGGGACTCTCTCTTTGCATTTCCCTTTAAGACTGTAGGGATGACACCCTGGTAATGTGGGGGCTTGGCCCTGAACTGGATCCTGTAACCTGACTCCAGGGTGCTGAGCACCCAAGGGCACTGGGTACACTGGCACTGCTGAGGTGTGAAATGTAACCGGAGGCTGACTACTGTCAGTGCCGGGACGGGCACCCATGTTGTTGTACATTTGCCGGCTTAGAAGGAGCAGTGGGCTACCTAGCATGAACCTGCTGAAGAACTCTGGGTTGAAGATTGCTGTAAACCTGCCCAGACCTGGAAAGAAGGCCACCTCATTTGCACAGTCTGCCACACCGAACATGTCAGCTCGCTTGTCCTTCGTGACTGCTCCAGGGCTGCTTCTGATGGTGGGCCAAATAAATCTCCTGGCGCAGCTGGGGCAGCCAGTACAGCCCCACAGTCCTGGTCTGACATATTTGACTGGGCCAGCCAAACTGGATGGCACGCTTGGACCACAGAAGCCATGGACTGTCTTAGAGTCTGGGCATCTCTGGCACTTCGTCGCTGTGAGCAGTGGAGAACAAATCCTGCAACAATCCATCAAAATAAACTAGCAGGAGGGAATTTGTGCAGGAAAACCTTGCAGTCAACGCAGATGCCTGGTAAGCCTTACACAGCTGAGCATCCACAGCCCTGCAGTGCTTGTTCAGATCAGTCACATCTCTGCCTGCCCTCTCTGTTGCACCAGTCAACATTGTGAATGTTGGCCCCAACAAGAGACTCAGCCAAGTTGGTCCTGAGTTCAACTGTGTCCTGGTAATGCACTAGTGCTAGGTGCCTTCCAGGAGGACTGCAGCTCAACCGAAAAATCAGGAAGTATTGGCAACCCTTCTGATTTTTAGCGCTGAGGGCCTCTATCAAACACTGACGAAGGAACAGAGGCTGATATTGGCAACGGAGCATGCTCTGGTGCTCTAGAAATAATGGCCTTGTCTGATGGGTCCAGTGGAGCTGGATCTGAGGGCTGGAAGTTGACTTCATCCAGCTCAGAATATGAGGGGTCCTCTAGGTCCATCCCCAACATCAAACAGACCTGAAACCATTAAGAAAAGTTTATCTAGATGGAGATGAGGGCGTCTAGTCGCTGGTTCAGCTGAATCCAAGGCACTGGTTGGCAGCTGTTGTGCCTGCCAAAGCCCCTGCAATGTGTCCTGCATCTCTTGCATTTGATGCTGCAGATGCTCAATATGCACGCAAAAAATGTTTGTGCTTTTCTACCAGCCGGTTCACACATACTGTCATTCTTCCTTCCCACCTCACATGGCTGATGCAGGGGCTGCCTGAAGTAGGGCTACGGTCATCCTCCTCCTGCATCATCATCCCCTCACCATTGTGTGCCAGGAAAAAGGGTATAGGGAAAAGCTTAAGTAGCTTTCGACCTCATGGACGAAGGGGCTCTCAGAGGCTGCTTCTAAATTTTAAGAGCAATTTTCTAATATATATATATATATATATATATATATATATATATATATATATATATATACACACACACACTGGGCTTTTTCGTTCTGAGCCAAGTCAATGTAAAAAAGAGAATGCACTGGCGGGATCAAACCAGTATATATAGAGGTTGATTACATGCAAGTGGGGGGGCATGATTAATTTGATTTACTGTCTCCTGACAGCTGATCCTCTTGCTGAGACTAACCCATATGGTGGCATGCTGACCGAGATGACATAGAATGATGACTTAGAGTTGAAACCAACTAAAACAATTACATGTTTTATAAAGATTTCATACTTCTTCCATTTAAACGATGCCAGTCCTCCTCTTTGGAGTAGAAGGTGACTCTCTTTGATGCTCTCTAGAGGTAAATGTGGGGTTTCCATTTCCATAGATCTGTCCACAGCAGGGCTGTATATGTTTCTGTAGATTATCTGGTTTACAAACTGCATGATCTGAGAGTGTGATAGACGTTTGAAACTCACAAATCTGTGTTTTGTGTAAAGATGATTTACGTAAAGGGAAAGATCGCCAAAAGATTACAATTTTGACACCCTCGTGTCTTTTAACATTATCTGTGTCTTCTGTGGAGCAAGAAAAAGCAAAATTTTCTATGAATAGCAACTCTTCTTCACACAAAGCTATTGTATAACTTCTGAAAACTTGGAATATAGCCCGTAAGTCATACATGTATGGTAATTTTATGGTGTTTTTTTTTTTTTTTTTTTGACAGGCCTTGTCCCTTATCCAGCTTCTAGTTTGGTTTTTCACGGAAGTCAAGGGGTTTTAAACAACACGAGGGTGAGTAAATGATGACAGAATTTTCATTTTTGCATGAACTATCCCTTTCAATCAATAACTATGCTATATCATCAAATTGCATGTCAGGCGAACAGTTTTATAATGATTTGCTTCTTTCAAATTTCAAATAACGTAAAAAAATATGTGGATTTAATCCCTGGAGCCCTGTGGATTACTTTCATGATGCTTTTATGTGCTTTTTGGAGCTTCAAATTTCTGGCCACAATTTACTTTCAATTCTTCATTTTGCATTCATTTCTGCAGAAAAAAGAAACTCACCATGCTCGTGAGGTTCAGCTGCATTGCATTGCTGCTGCAAAAACAATAGGAGTACTATGATGGCATATTAGACAACATTGTTCGACAGCTGTAAGCTAATTTCAATGGACTGTTGAAATGAGGAAGCTTTCATGAATCTTTAACACGTTCAACGTAACCTGTATTTTTTTTCTTTTTTATGCAAGTTCATTGGAAAATGATTTGTGAACACATTTTGAAACATGTTTGCTCTTCTACATGGAGACTGTAATGTAAATTGTGGCATTTACATTTTTATGAAAGAGTAATTTGTACTTTTGTTGACATTTGATTTCTTTACTTCACATATTTAAATATCCAGTGAGTTTTGATACCTGTAATTTTTTTAATGAGCATTTAATGTGTACAGTCTTGCAATGCATTATTGCTGTTTAACAGATTTTAAAATTATGTGTTCAATGGTCAAAAGAGGCCCTTACCTGAGGCAAATCTGTCTTTCTGTGTAAGACTGAGCCAAATATCCAAAAAGTGTTGTCAACTAACCTATTTTAGACTGAGGTTTGCAGCCATTTGAAAAGTGGTGTGTTTATTTGTTTGCATGTGAGTGAGTGAATCAGAGAGAGAGAGAGAGAGAGAGAGAGAGAGAAAGAAAGAAAGCTTTTCTAGGGCATGTCTATATAACTAGGCAACTTCCTTAAATGTGACTTACATGAAGGTAAAAAATACAAATAAATGGAAAAGGCTGAAATAAAACACCTGTGCCCTCCCCCACCCTCATCCACTTCTTATCCTCATATGGGCCATAACAACCACATTCCGTTGTAAAACTATTAAAAGAAAATGCTTAAAGAAATTGTGTGAATTCACTGAATTCTTAAGGCATCTGAAGTGTGATGCACTTCTTCGACCACTAGATGTCAGCAACGAAAACTGCCACGAAAAATAACCAGAAAGTAAACGTACCCTAAACTTTCATAAAATGTACTGTCCTGTCTAGGTATTGCTGTAATATCCCACTTGAGATAATATATATATATATATATATATATATATATATATATATATATTGTAAGGTTTATTGTAGATGGAAATGTTAGCGTAGCAAACATAATTTCCGCTAAAATACCAGAGTTAGCCTTTAAAACTTGTGTATGCTAAGCACTAGCTCATTTAGTTAGCATTATCAGTTTGGCTTGTTAAAGTGATAGTTCACCCAAAAATCATATCCTGCCATCCCAGATGTGTAAGACTTTCTTTCTTCAGCAGAACACAAATATCTCAGCTCTGTTGGTCCATACAATGCAAGTGAATGGTGGCCAGATCTTTGTAGCGCCTAAAATCATGGAAACATAAAAGTAATCCATATGACTCCAGTGTAGGGATGGCGATACCACTTATTTATTTATTGAATTTTCGCTCTGATACCAAGTACTTTTAGGCCAGTATTGCTGATATCGACACCAATACCAATACCGATACATCTTTACTACATTTTTACTAATTATTTGGATAAAATTAATAACTTAAATTATTAAATTGGGCTGCTTTGTTTACCTTTTAAAAATGTTTAAGTATAAGCAACATATAAAACCACAAAATTAACCATAGATATTATTATATGGCTACTATAACTAAAACCATGTTACAATATGGGTACTACAATAATGCTGTTTAATCGTATCAAAACCTTGGTTAATGCTAAAAAAACAAACAAACAAACCAAAAAACATGGTTACTATTCATGGATAATACAATATTACTACAGTAAATCCATGGGTAGTTTTCATAAGGGTGTCATTTATTAACGAGGATTTAAGATCGTTATCAATGTTTTAACACCTTTGAATTTAATTAACCCTGTAAAAATGGTCACACAAGCCCAGTATAATACATGTCAAGTCTAGGTTTGTCATTACTTAGTGTGAATAACTCCAGATGCTGTTTTTCTGTCATTACGTCAGGACTGCGCCCTCTTAGAATGAGCGCTACACCTGAAAGGGTGGGCGCCGTCTGACTGCTGGTGTATTTCAGCATTTCTGCACGTCAAGATGAGTGGAAGAAAAAATAGTTAAATGAAACAATACGCTCATATAAGTATTTTTTCCACTTTGAATCTTATGAGATGCATAAATATTCATGTCATCTAAATACTTAGATCATTAGTTAAAAAAACAAATGTCAGAATCGATATTTTTATGTGAGGATCGATATTTTTGATACCACATCAATATCGGAAGTCCGCCCATCCCTACTCCAGTGTTTAAATCCATACAGTATCTTCAGAAGTGATATAACAGGTGTGAGTGAGAAACAGAAGAATATTTAAGTCATTTTTTACCCTAAATCTCCACTTTAACTTTCACTTTCATATGTGAAAGTGAAACTAACAGGCACCACATGTGACTTTTTTTTTTTTTAAATGATGGTGAAAGTGGAGGGTTAGAGTAAAAAAAACGGCTTAAAGTTTGGTATGTTTTTCACTCACACCCATTATATCACTACTGAAGATATTTACACTGGAGTCATATGGATTACTTCTATGTTTCCTTTATGGGATTTTTGTCTGCTCACCTTTCACTTGCATTGTACGGACCTGGAGAATAGAAATATTCTCCTAAAAATCTGTGTTTGTGTTCTGGTAAAGAAAGTAAGGCAAACACATTTGAGATGGCATGAGGGTGAGTAAATGATGAGGGAATTTTCATTTTTAGGTGAACTACCCCTTTAAACAAAGACAAAAAGCTGTGTGCCAATAGCAATCCCCCAACCCACAGAAAACCCAAACATATTCATATGAAGCTGTCAATTCACACCTGTTATAAATAGCTGATAAATAGCTTAAAAGTAACACACTGTGACACAGAAGTGTTTTCATCCTTTTTCATTTGCTTTTACAGTATTACTCATGTTCAGAGTACATACACAATATGCCTTTCTAAATATGTGCTTTGTGTAAAGTGTATTCTAAACGGTCTAATTTGGCATATCTTTTGTATATCAGTTCTTTTCATAAATGTCAAACATTGCCTATTTGTACAGTAGCCTCATGTTTGTTTTTGTCGACTGTTTTTATTGTCTATTTGTTTTAATTTACTGTAAATAGGGAATAATTCTTTCTTTAGGCTTAATGTTCATAATTCAGAACAAATATAAACCTACTGCTAGATTAAGCAGGCATTCACATACAGTATTTTATCTCACCTCTGTATATGTTCCTAATATAAGACAGATTATTATAAGACAATATACAAAACCACCGCTATAGAAAACAAGCATGTGCATCTGAGGTAGCCTTTGTGACAACTTCCCCAGTCATAACCAGTGCTACACTGGACCTGAAGTGTCATGAAAGAGAAAGGCCTGACTTCCTCTCACAACTGGCTTAACACTAAAATGTGACGTTGTATTCTATGAACCGCTTCCCCTGGGACTGAAGGGTTTTTCTCTAATGTTTACTTACAGTATGTCATGCCTCAGATATTTCTTAGCTAGTCTATACCATGTGAGGATGTGAGACAGTGAATCTTTTTCTCTGCTCTATTTAGATCGTCCAAGCCTTTATGAATTTCCTGATAAAATGCTCAATTGTGTCATTGTTATCACTCCTTATCCACCACAGTACGTCCCCAAAACTACTCATGTATATTCCCTGTAGTGTAGAGCAACTTCCTTATAGCATGGGGAGTTTTCTGCTGTCTGTCGATTCTTGAAAGCTGATCTTAATACAAACCTTTTATAAGGGAGAGCTCTACAGCATGGGCGGGATTCACCTGTTTGTTTGGCTGGTGTTTGTAAAGCTCCTAACCAAAGATGATGAATATCTCTGCGGTTTTGCGACTCTGCTCTTTTGTGTCAACAAGTGGACTTGTTGCATATCATGCTGGAACATTATCTCGACTGTCTTGCTTCCAGAATTGTGTTGTAATGTCACTTTAGTTGCGTGTTTATTTAGTACAAGTACAATTTTTTAAACACACACATAGACCTACACACACTTAAAAACGAAACCAAGTGCAGGAGAGATCTGAAACTCAACTGATATCATGTAAATGACACATGTGAAAATGAAAAAGGAAACATGTGAAACAACAGAAAAATAACATGAGCTAAAAAGCTACTTGATACTTGCATCTTAATTATTATTTATTCTATTTATAATGCACTCGAGAATTAAGAAATCATCTTAACGTTCACTTATCATTTACACAATATTTGCACTTTTTGTAAACCGCTTTGGTTAAAAAAAACGACCTTCCCATAACAACGTAAGTTTAAATGCTATTTACATTTTCTGTATGTTCACAAAACTTGCCACAAAATACACTATTAGATAGAAGTCAGCTTGCTCAGACTTGTTTGTAATGCTACGCAATTCATTTTTACAATATCCAATGACATTTATTTTCAAAACTGATCATTTACTGTTCATAATAAAGGTTGGGACAATACAAAAATAATGAAACTAAATAAATAATTGAAAGTAGATACATTTTTAAATTCCTGATAAGTCACTTCCAGATAAGTAGGAAAGGTTTTCCGTAATGGGTGACTCAATTACGATAGTTTTTGTTGGCAAGAGAAATTGAAAGTGAACTTCCTTGGTGATGGAAACTGGGAAATTCTTGCTGACTGACAGATCAACCATTGTAAAGTTTGACTTTATGTTCTCCCTGCTAAATTCTAACATGTTTTTGTTGGCTATAAAATAATTAAGTCCACAAATGGGTGGTCACAAAACTGTAAAAACAATATTTTTTGTCAATTAGTGAGATATCTTTACCAATATTATCATTACTTTACAAGAATCTGCTATAAGTGATTTCTTCTCCATGAGCAGCACAAAAAAAAAAAATTCCAAAAACGTTTCCCAGACAATGCCACTGTCTTCCGGTATACAAACAAACAAGTAGTCCTGCCCCAAACTTGCCCCATTGGTTAAAGCCTCCTCCCATTTTTTCTGACTGGTGGTTAAAGGGACAGTTCACCCAAAAATAAAAATTCTCTCATGATGTACACAGCCTCATGCCATCCCAGATGTGTATGATTTTCTATCTTCAGCAAAACACAAATTAAGATTTTAAGAAGTTTAGTTCAGCTCTGTAGGTCCATACAATGTAAGTGAATGGGTGCCAATATTTTGAAGCTCCAAAATCCACATAAAGGGAACATAAACCAGTGTAGTAAACCAGGAAACCAGTGCAGTAAACCAGTGGTTAAATGTGTTCAGATAGGTGTGGTTGAGAAACAGATCAATATTTAAGTAATTAATAAAAAAAATGTTGTCATAAATGTTCCTCCCTGCCCAGTAGGGGGCGATATGCACGAAGAATGTGAATCACCAAAAACATAAGGAGAACGTGAAAGCGAAGGAAGAAGGACTTAAATGTTTATGTCACTTCAGAAGATATTAATTTAACCATCAGAGTCAACTGTAGTACTTTTATGTTGCCCTTATGTGGATTTTGTAGCTTCAGAAATTTGGCACCCATTCACTTACATTATGTGGACCTACAGAGCTCAGATGTTCTTCTTTTAAATATTTGTTTGTGTTCTGCAGAAGAAAGAAAGCCATACACATCTGGGATGGCATGGAGGTGGATAAATAATACGAGAATTAAACATTTTGGGTGAACTGATCCTTTAATACACACAGGCCGCAGTCATTGAGACAAGTAAGGGGCTGTTCACACAGAACTAACAAGGGAAAGAGAAATCATCTGCTCAGCACTATAGTGTCAGTTATAAGACTTTACAATACATTTATAATCACTTTTACTAACATTTATCCCAGTTAACGCTAACATAATTTTTCTTTAAAACTGTGGAAGCTGTAGCCAAGAAAACACACAGATATCACGGAGAGTTGGAAACAAGTCATGGTATGTTAGTACTTTGAATTGGATTAAACTGGAAAATAAGCTGTAATCAAAGGATTGATGATCACTTGAGTGTGATGTTATTTTTATATTATTATCTGTCATTTTATTAAACATCTGGAGATTTTATTTTGTTGTCGATGTCCCAATATGGATACTAGTTTCGCTCTTTTCAGAGAGCTCAAAAAAATATTCAAATTATATTTTGGGTTGCATTTGAGGGCAACATTTGTTTTTAATTGACTGTGTAAAATAGGCGATATTATGATATATAATATCGGAATATCGATCGCAGCCCCCTGAATCGAATCGAAATCGTATTGCAAACTGATATAAGATCGTATCGTGATTAAACGTCCGATTTACACCCCTATCTTTGTGCTGCATTTGCTGTCTGTATACTTCAGTTATATCTGTAAAGTAGCAGGGATATTATGTGTGGTATTCCCCTCTTACAGTGGTTTTAAGCGAGGTACATATCTTACATTTTTATTCTCTTTCACATGGCTGAAATGGTCACATGTCATTGTGGGCGTGTCTGGAGGAAGAAACCCCCTTTCACGTTGTTGAATGTGTAGTTTAAAAGAGCTGCAACCGCCTGTCAGTGTCTAATCTGTTTGCAAGCAGTTAACAGTTAGTTACAAAGATCCTTTTCGACAGATATTGCCATCATGAGCACAGTTTTCACTCTTTGTCTCGTGGTAAGTGATTGTTATCCTCGCTTGTGTTATTTTAATGCGTGTAACTGCTCGTGAATGTTCGTGGAATGTTGTCAGTTACATTTTAACATTGTGACTAAACAATGCAACAGTTTTGCTATTGTTACTGTGTAGCCGATTAGAACGGAGCTGTTTGTTTATGGAATTGAAAGAATGACATATACCATAATTAAACTGGCTTTACTTTCACTTTCGATATAAGTAATATAGGATTGTAAAGAAGGTATATATATAAGACTTATACGAATATCTAAGTGAGGTATGGAAACAATTGCATTATTTATTGTTAAATAATGATTTGAAGCATTAAATGATGCTAGGTTTTTTGTGGCAAGACCATAAAAACAGTCATGATGGGTGGGGAAGTCAGGGACTTTCCATTTGGGTTTTGCAGCAAAACCGTTTCAGTTTATATATACCCTCATATTATATTATGTTTGGGGGTATTTGAGACCATAAGTCTATTTGAGAAACCTTTACATATTGGGTTGATACTTATGACTTTAACAAGTTTTTTTTAATAAAATAACTGATTATTAAGCAGATTTGAACATGATGAATGACACTGAATGAATGACTTTGAAAATGTCTATTGTTATTATTACAGTAAAGCATCTATAACCTCAACAGAACATGAGTTTATATAATGTGTCTGTCCACCAATTGAGTTGAATCTGAAAAACAGAATTTCTGTCATTCTTTATTGAAGTTCTTCATAACGTTCCTTTTGCATTTACCATTAACAGGCCATGCTGTTTTACCTTGTGTTGTCCTGTGAAGAGCAAACACATTATATGAAGGCAGATAAATGCTGCAAGATGTGTGGACCAGGTAAATGTTGTCAAAACATAGACATTTGTTAGACAAGCTGTAATTCAGTATGGTGCCACATTGTGAATATATTTGCATGGCTTAGGGGAAGAACCACCATGTAACCTTCTTGTTTTGTTTTTTTAAATCAGAATGCAGTATACACAATAATAGTCTGCTGGTTACCTTGATCTTATTTTAAATGTGAGCGTTGCAATTGATCATAGCTAGTGAGTAATGCTTCACATGTAACTTTCAATGTGTGGTATACCAGCATATTTAGCTACAACTTTGTCTTTTTCTAAAGATGTCTCTCTTAGTAGATTGTGAATGGAAGTGAGTAGTTACTGTGAGTGTGTCACAGGTAAGAGGATGTTGGTGGATGATAATTGTGAAGACCCCCGCTGTCAGGACTGTCTAGACGGAGAATATCAGAGCAGCTACACACACGACACCAAATGTGAACGTCAACCAAGCTGTGACACGAGTAAGTGCACATATGTTAACACTAAACTATTCAAATGCTTTTTGGATTTATAAACGTTAGAGTGTGGCCATTTTTAGTTCGTTGTTTTTGAATATTTTTATTCTTAATTTAAGATTGAGCCATTATAAATAGCTTCAAAATATGGCTTGTGTAATTGTTGCAACACTAGTGATACAACATGGAATTGCAATAAAGAATGACTGTTTTCAAAATGTTTCCCAAACACACACTTCATCTCACATTGATCCAACAAAATGATAGTCCCACCCTAAACTCACACCTTTGGTTGAGCCAGTGTTGCTGTGTTGGGCTGTTCAAATAAACAACAATATTTTAGCAGCGTCACAGTGTTTACTTTATTCCAAGGGCTCAATCTATGAACGTCACATTATAATAGTTGCCTCTGTATATTAGCTTGGGATAGGAGAAAGTATTTTAACACTGAAAAAATGACAGAAATATTCAGGTGATGCTAAAGCATTCTACATGTCTTCAAGGTCTCTCATTCTGTGCTCTTGCTCTTCTTTTTAATTCAGATTTACATTTTCTGCCACAAAGTAATCCAAGTAAGACTGAACTAAGCAAATGCCAATGCAAACATGGGTACTACTGTTCAGCAGAGGATGAATGCAGCACTTGTAGGAAACATACAGTTTGCAAGCCAGGACAGAGAATCTTCAAAAATGGTTTGTATACATACTGTCTAGTGAGACAGCTTTTATGTATATATACAACCGCTGAATTGTGTTGATTCTGTGTGGAACTGTGCATAACTTCTGTCTGATTTGATGCCAAATCCCTTAGACTATAATTTGAGATGTTATTTCGAGAAAATCATTGAAAGGTTGCAGGTTCAAACCCCCAAAATACATAGAAGTCTTGAAGGTATGGGAGCAAAATACAGCCCCTTTAATGTAGTGGTCGTCTGAGATGGGATACGGAGGCTGGCTGATACAGTGTAGAGTACCACACTGTTTAATACGATAGTACGTGACATGCATAAATTGGCTAGATTTTACTTTGTGAAAAAAGTTTGTTTGCACATGTGGGACCGTGTTGCACACCAGTCTGTAACACGATAGCAAGTAACAACAAAATGAACTGTGATTGGCCATTGACTCGTCTCAAATGGCGTGCAAGCATGCGATTCTTGGCACCGTTATCGCTTGAGAAACGGATCGGCCAAACAGGAAAATGTATCTGATCATTTTAAAATCCCAAATATCTGCCTATTTATCTGCATCTGTGATATATTGGTCGAACACTAGTTTAACTGTAAGGGTCAGAAATACTGTGGAAAATGGTCATGAGAAACTAAATAAAAAAATTATAATATTGTGATACGTCTATAATTGTGTGATACTTTTTCTGTTTTGTTCTGATGACTGTAACGATAAAGATGTTGATGATTACATGTTATGAAAGAGAAAGTTCACATCTAACTAAATCAAATCTAGATTTGTGGCTTATTCATTTTTAATGCTTAACAAACACCAACTAACTAATATTTGCTCCTTGTTTCGCTTTATCTTCACAGGGACATCAATAAGTGATACTCGGTGTGTAGCATGCGAAGATGGAACATTTTCCAGCCATGATTCAGCCAGCACCTGCTATGAATGGACAAAGTATGTGACCGCTTTCTGTTTCCTTAAATTAGCATAATTGGCATGCACTGTATGTTCTAGTTAAATTATCAAATAATATGTGTAATATCTGCACCACAAGCATTACCAAACCAAATGACCAAATAACTTTTTATAACATTTTAAATAGGTCTGTTTTTTGTAAGATGCTTTGAGCAAGATCATTTATTTAAATTCCCTTTTGTTCCTGCCTTTTAGATGTAAAGATGGATATTTTCAAGGCACTTCTGGCAATTTAACATCAGACAGGACCTGTGGTGAGTAGATTGTACATTTGTACCAAAGCAATTTAGAAATTAGGAATAGAACAAGACATTTAGTGTAAAAAGTTCAGCGATTAGAGTCTACAACAATGACATCTCTTAATAAACAAACAGTGTTGCTATGTATGCTTATTATAATTGTAGGCTTGTTGTTTCATAAAGTCACTTAAATATTTTCAACATGCAGTGTTTTATATGAGCTTGTGTTGTTAAAGATCAGCATGCAAATGTGCTGATGGTACACTTGATCTCAGAAACTGCGTTCTGCGTAGTTTTGTCAGCACCTAATAGATTTAATGTAGCCGTTGAGTGTACAGTAGTGAAACTTGAGAGTTGTGTGGGTAGACTCTAGTTCCTTATTGCAAAATTTGTTTGCTGCCTATTATCATCTCAGTAACATTAATTATTCAAACCAGAACTGAAGTGCCAATATCATTGTTCACAATTTACACTAAAATGTAATGTAATGTAATGTTTAGAATTGGGTGATTCTCACAAGAATATATCTTGGTCCGTATTAAACCATATATCACTTAATATTTAAAGGGATAGTTGACCCAAAAATGAACCTCAACCTCATGCCTTCATGCCATCCCAGATATGTACGACTTTCTTTCATCTCCTGAACACAAATTGAGATTTTTAGGAGAATATCTCTGTAGGTCGATGCAATGCAAGTGAATGGGTGCCAAATTTCTGAAGCTCCAAAATCCACTTAAGGGCAAAATAAAAGTACTCCAGACGACTCTGGTGGTTAAATCCATATCTTCTGAAGTGATATGATAGGTGTGGGTGAGAAACAGAACAGTCCTTAACATTCACTTTCTCCTTCTGATTTTGGTGATTCACATTCTTCGTCCATTTCGCCCCCTACTGGGCAGGGAGTATTTTTATGATAAAAAAATTACTTATTGTTCTGTTTCTCACCCACACCTATAATATTATGCCTGAACGCATTCATTTAACCACTGGAGCCATATGGATTTCTTTTATGCTCCATTTATGTGGATTTTGGAGTTTAATAATTCTGGCACCCATTCACTTGCATTGTATGGGCTCAGATATTCTTAATTAATGTAAAAGTCATACGCATCTGGGATCATGAGTACGCATGAGTAAATCATGAGAGAATTACTATCCCTGTAAGTTATTTTTTTATTATACATCATCCTCCCTGTCCAGTAGAGGGTGATATTGACATAGAATGTGACTAAAAATACAAAAAAAGAAGAATGGGAAACTGAAAGTGAAGTTGAGATTGACTGAGGAGGGAGGAAAATTATAGTAAAAAATACTTAAATATTGACACACCTATCGTATTCCTTCAGAAGAAATGTATTTAACCACCAGAGTTGTTTGAAGTAATTTTATGCCACCCTTATGTGGATTTTGGAGCTTCAATATTTTGGCACCCATTCACTTACATTGTATGGACCTACAGAGCTGAGAAATTCTTCATAAAATATTCATTTGAGTTCAGCAGATAGTCATGAAAGAAAGTCATGCACATCGAGGATGGCATGAGAGTGAGTAAATGATGAGAGAATTTTCATTTTTAGGTGAACTACCCCCCTTTAAGAAAACGTTTTAATGTAAAACGTGCGCAACTGTTTCTTTATGCAATATATCTTTTCTTATTTGTTTATTTTGATTTTGAAGTAAAAAAGGACCAGGAGGACACTTGTGAGAATCTTCAAAAATAGTAACGATTTAAATATCAGGATTATAGATAGTTCTTCTCAATGTGATGCATGTTTTGTTTTTCACATTTCAGTGCAGGGTACACCGTCTGACAGAGTTGCCATTTTGTTGATAGTTGGAGGAGTTCTGTTGGTAATCATCGCAGCCATAGTTCTTATGATTTACTTCAGAAAATGTAAGTGCTGTAATGCTGCCGTGTGTACGATAGACTTCACTTTGATCATATAAAATTCACAATACATGTTGCATGCAACAAGTATTTTTAAGACACATTTTTTGTTAATAATTGCTGTTTTTGTTCTTTCCTCTAGGCAAAATTGGATGGAATAGGGTAAAAGTTCTCCAACCAGTCACATGCAACTGTATACAAAAGTCCTTCAAAAATGTATTACCTTTTAAACTAGAACAACAAAATAGGCATTTCCCATGTGTGCAGATTAATATAAATGGTTCTTTTCTTTATAGATCCCCAAAGACCCCATAGTGGGTATAGCCATAATTCAAAACGGAGACATTGAGACTGTTAGGGAGAGAGAGGACCAGCCAATTATCCAACAGCCTCAGGAGGACATCGACAACAGTGAACCTGTCAGCCCCTCGTCAAGTAACGTGACTGAAAATGGAAATGTCGTAGAACAAGAAGATGGCAAACACTCTATCATTGGAAGTTCTGAAACAGGGAGCACTTTCTTCTAAAACAGCACAGCAGTCTATGCTCGCAGCATGATGCAATCCTCAACATATAGAGCATTATGTTATAAATCACTGGCGTACTCTAAACATCCCTAAAGTACCGTAGAACAAACTAGCATGTCACAATATTCACATTACCATTACTTAAATTTGGCGTCTTCAAAGTGTTACGTTAAGAGCTGAAACAGAAGCACGTTGGGATGAGCTTTGTGTTTGCAAACAGACAGATAGTGAACTTTATATGAATGTCACTATGGCTGAAAGTGTTTGCCGCTCCGATAGCATCCTGTAATTGTGACGAAATGCTGCAGTTACATCCCAATCGAGGAACACAATAAATACAATTGTTAAATAAAAAGCATTCAAAACTATTCAGAAACAAACTAAAGTCAAATAGAAACAGTGATGGATTGTAATGACATTTGAAGGCATACATTAAGGGAGTAACACTAGCCTTGCCTTATCCATAAAGTATACAAAGAAAGAAGGAGATTTGTGTGGGATAGAGGGGTAAAAGGAAGCAGGAACTACTTGACCTGTGAATCCAATTGCACTTGGATTATTCCAGGTTCAAAGCAAGCTCAGCTCAATCGATAACATTTGTGGAGTAATGCTGAATACCACAAAATATTACGTTCAACCCGTGCTACCTTTAGAAAAAGCTAAATTGAGGGAACAGCGAGGCATTTGCTATTGAGGTGAATGGGGACCATTTTTGGAGGATTTAAAGGCAAAACTGTGAAGCTTATAATTTCATAAAAGCACTTATATTAATTCTTCTATTAAATCTGTCAATTATTTGAGCTGTTAAATTGTTCAAAGTGTCATTTTTGCGGGATTACGGTTTTACGTTGTCATGGTAACAAAGGTTTAAAATGGATATAACTTATAACTTTTACATATTTGAATGTTTACTTATTGGCCCCATTCAATTCAATTGTAGGTGCCTCACTGTAACTCATTTTATTTTTATTTATTTTTTTTAAGAAAATGAGGGACGTCAAAAAAACTATTATGGTAATCATCATGGTAATTAACCAACACTGTAGATTGAGCCTAACTTCCTTTAAACTCAAGTGCTTGCTCACATGTACTCACTGTACTCTGAATTCAGGATTGAACACTGAGTAATAAAAGTAGAAGAATGTAGTACAAAAAAAAAAAGGTTAAAAAAACAAACATTTTTGCTTAAAGTGTTTGTGTAGTTTATGTACAATTGTTTAGCTAGTCTTTATTAATATGTTGTACTTGTTGTTTGCCAAAGCTGCTTATTTTATGCATTTTATGTTATGTACTGTAAATATGTCCATTGAACATACATACTGTTTTGTTGAGTACTATTTTTACGTTAGATATCAGACTACAGTAACGACACACTTTTTTTTCACAGATTAAATTCGTAGGGTGTGAAAACTTTGACATACATGTGTCTGTAAATAATTCACTCATTCACGTGCAGTATGAGGTCAAATGTCAATGAGAAACTACAGACAAACATGATAGTGTGAAACTGAATTTCACATGTCACTCTTGTGTATTGAAGTGTAAGAATTGTGAAATACTCGAACTGTCCACAGGAGGCCGCTGTTGCTACTATTAAAAATAAACGTGTACGGAAAACTATAGAGGACCAATTTGGAGGCAAATCTTAAGGTTTACCTGAATACATGTATTCAATATTCAACTTCACATTTGCTCTCAGTAACCATTAAAATGTACTTGTTCCTTAGTCCATTTCCAAGAAATGCACAATTTGTTTTGTAGTTTTGACGCATGCATTTTTGACCTGAGTATTCATGTAATTCTGTTCATGAATATTGTTGTATATACAAAAGTAGTTTGTTGAACTATAAATAAAGCTACACTGCCCAAAGTGTATAACCATATGTTTGGATTTGGAAACTCTTATGGGACACATAGGCAGCCTTGGGTTTTGTATCTCACACTATTGTTTAACACCTCAATCCTTATCTCACAATCACAGCCTTTTGCCTGTCATGTTTAGACTGGGATTACACATCATTTGGGCCACTGTAAAGGGGCCATGGTGGAGATTGTTGTGCCTGGTGTGTGTTAGCTGTGAATATGTGCTTGGGAGGTGTGGGTGGGAGGTTTTCTCATTATCCTTGGATTAACAGGCCACAGACTTTTGCATTTACATGGAGGCCTCAGTGAGGAAGAGTTTTCCTTTTATCATTCTTTGTGCAGAGGGGAGGACACAAAAACAGCATATTGTCCTTAGGGCCTAATCCCATTGGTGTGTTTGTGTCAAGAGAGATTTATTAAAAAGAAGCCAAATGGTGCCAGATTTGTGTTGCCCAATCCCTTGATAGTTTATTTGGTATGATCCATTTTGGCATATAGCGTATTAGTCGGATATTCAAAATTGTTTGGTTGGAAATCTTGATCATAATTTTAATTTTTACTTTTAATGAACATTTTTGGAATTGGAAGTCCGTTCCATTGCAGTAGTGACTGTTTAAATCTAATATTTGCACATTCAAAACTGCATGTTATGTTGATTGATTGGTTGAATGGATCTTGTTTTAACAGGGTGTTAATGTTCTATCTTAATTTCATGAGTTTTAGTACAGTTTTGTTTTAATGTTTTGCACCTGACTTCTTATAACTCATGTATTTTCTCATAAATCACTTTGTTCAGGGTTGATCCCATATCGCCTATATTTGAGTAAAGGTAGCAGCCTCCGGCACCTTTTTAGTCTGTCAAATCGTGACTAAACAGGAGAATAATCTTAATTATCACCCTTTAAATCGGAACAATTCACGTCCTTAATCCGCGCTGCTTTGGATTGTTTTTTACAGATCAGATCTAGATATGCAAATCCTTTAATAGGGTCCTCACTGATAACATGAAGCCCAAATCCAGCCTTGAAGTGAAACGCTTTGAACGCGCCTTGATATGCCTCCTAAATCGGAGGATTCCTCTTGAACGGCAATTATCATATATAGAGTTCAATTGTTTTCGAGTTCTTCTGATGGGTTTACAGAGTTAAAAACTACCATTATCAAACGGAAAGTTCACAATTTAAACTCTGACTTGATGCGTCGCGTTACAAGTCGTAAAGTAGCCGATACACGTGACCGGACATATTGAATCGCTATTAATGCGCCAAAACGCTACGTTGCTTGGCAACCGTTAATAGCCGTCAAGCTAATTAATTGAATTGGTTAGGCTGTTTCGGTTATTATTAACAACCTAAATTGAACTGTATATGATCTAATTTTAATACATTGTCTTTTCCGACACAAATAATAAACTTCGCGTTTTGCTGATTCAAAAAATCCGATCAGATGTGCCACTTTCAAAGGAGTTCTACTGCCTATTGTGACGACACATTTATTGAATTCCATATTAGTGCTAAATATTCTCCGATATTAATGCGCCAATGTTCTATGTTGCTTGGCAACTGACAAACGGAGTACAGCTAGGCTATACAACTATTTTACTTGGCGGAATAATTGTTTTCCTGTTATTAATAATTAACGTCACTATTAATACGGTTTTGTTTGTTTTTTCATATTGCTTTTGCTGCAATTTTACAAAAGCTTTGCCTACATTCAGCCTTTTAAAAGCCTTCATGTTATGATTTTTTATTTTCTGGAACAATATAGCTTAAATGAAAGCAATTTCCAGACAGTTGCGAAACATGCTATTTCTTTACATTACAATTATTTAAGTCACACAAACACGGAATGTGACTCTTTTGCATTTAATCGTCTTAAAATTCCCATATCACTGACATTGACCATGACCAAATCAAATAAAGTTTTCTAAGTTTTTATTTTTAGCAAAAATAAGTCAGCACATCATGTAAATGCATTTATAATTTAAACAAAATAAAGGTACAATATTTACACAACTCCTTTGGTTCTTAAACCAGGCATTTGGATTCGAGATGATTCAAAAGTTTCAAAGTGCAAATGAAGTCTAGTGTCTTGGATTAACAGTTTCAATGACTTTGTTTGAGAAGGTCATGTGTGGAGAGGTTTATAGGTGAGTAAGTGTCCCTTGAAGGCCAACCATCCCACCATTTCCCAAAGTCTGGACTCTGGCTATGAAGATGACTCAACTCGTTGGGCTTCTTATCTGAGGTGGCGGTTTCCGCAAGAGACCAGATTTTGGGTTTTTGCACATCAGCGTTTTGCTTACATGCCTCTCTTTTGGTTTCACATGGTGTTTCAGACTTTTCCGATGTTTCAGACTTTTCTAGTCCTTCTGCTAAACGCTGCTCCAGGGACTTTGACACCTCTATATCCTCCTCATCAACTTTTTGAGGATCAATCTCATCTTCATCCTCAGTGCAGCCCTTCCGCAAGGACTCTTCCTCTTCGCTCTCGCCCTCCTCTTCATCATCCTCCTCATCAGACTTTCCTTTGGAAGCCCAGCTGACCCGGTTCTCCTTCTTAAGGCGGCGGCGTGCGTTGGCGAACCATGTCGACACCTGCGTGAGGCTCATCTTGGTGACGATGGCAAGCATGATCTTCTCGCCTTTGGTGGGATATGGGTTTTTGAGGTGCTCGCTGAGCCAGGCCTTCAAAGCGCTGGTGCTCTCCCGGGTGGCGACCTTGCTGACCCGGCTGGGGTCATCAGCAGGCATGGGGCGATAGGGAGTGTAATAGGGTCCTCCACGTCCGTGACCGAGTAGAGCTTGATGATAAGATGCAGCTTTCAGGTCATAGGAATTGCTCTGAAAATAAGAGATTTGGGTTGAGAAAATTACTAATGAAATACTATGCATTAATCTTGTTTTGTCACTATTCGCCTGTTTACATAGGCCTATATATACAATATACATTTGCATTTAATTCATTTGGCAGAAACTTTTATCCAAAGTGACTTACAAAAGAGGAAAACATAAGCAAACCATCTTAAGGAGACAGTGGTACAAAAGTGCCATATTACAAAGTTTCACTAGCATCAGAATAGCATTATAAATATACAAGTACAATTTTTATTTATTTTGTATTCTTTTGTATTTTTTGTATATACACTGCATAGAGACTACAGAAATTCACCAAGTACACTATTTCACCATGGCCATTTTCATTCAACTGTAATGCAAATCTATTCAACATGAGATGCCATAATAGGCTATTTGATGCAGAATACTTACAATGTGTGCCATGTGTCCCAGATGGGGATAAGGGATGAAGCTGTACCCTGGTATTCCTGAGAAAGGTATGGGTACCCCACCCATGCCCACCAGATGTGGAGGTGGCTGTTGCATTCTAGGTGGACAGCCCAATAATTGATATCCAGCGGGCATGTTGATGTTTCTGTCCATGAAGAAGCTTCCAAACCCTGTTGGCGATGCAGGCATCCTTACTCCCTGAGCTCTGGTGTTTGAATGTCAATCCCTCGGGTTCAAGGCTGTCTTTATAGGTGGATTCCCATTGGTGGGCGGTGCTAGAGTCATTGATTGACAGCTGAGCTCAAAATCACTGGGCTTTCGCTGGGACTAAATCCCTTCAAAGGAGAATCTCGGTTGTTCCTTTTAACGGCCCCTAGAAGTCTTTCAACTCATGATGCTTATCTCACTCTTATCCGTATTGGAGAGTGGAAAATAGTTGGGCTCCATTTGAAATACACGTTTTCTGGAGATGCTCTTAAATGCAGTTAATGTTTTGATGTTGGTACATCAAAATAATGTTTTATGATGATTAAAAAACATACAAATATGTATATGGACACTCAGATACAGCTAAAAGCCATCAAGACAACTTCAAATGTCGCACATTAGCTTCTTAGCCATCTTGCTGAGACAAGATACAAGACACGATATGGCAAGTGATTACCGTTTGATTAGCAACACTGTAGGCTAATTTGTGCATGAATGAGGCGTTTTAAAGGGTAAAAAAATGCCTTGTTGTGAAATTAACAAATTAAAACTAGTTTTAAAACTTTTGTTGGTTGATTGCGCAATAGATTTGATGTACGGAAGTAGGCTAAAAAAACTATTGTAAAAAACATGTAATAAACATGGATTGAAAGTTTGACCTTTTGGTAACACTGTGACTGAATTTCTTTACACTAAACATTAACAAACATGTTTTGCATGATATAATTCTTAGATGATTCTATAATGCATAAAAAACGTTTAAGTTAGGCATGTCGTGAAATGTTAATTTAGATCCATTTACGAATGTACCCTATGAAAGATCTGCAATAGCCTGCACTCCCGTTTAAAGAACTGTAAAAGGTCTAATAAATTGTGACTGATTTATTCAAATAGGTGTTTAAGAATTAGGCTACTTTTGCGTCAAATAAATATTAAATATACCACCTTTACCTTTATGTTGAATATAAAAATCCGTAGTCTAATAGACCTTTTTCACTCTTTGTTTTGGAACACTGAAGAAGCGTAAACGTTTGCAGGGAACTTCGACAGCGGTGAATGGGACTGTATGGGAGATCACAGCCAATGTTATTTTAATTTACCCATTTGCTCGCAAGACCAAAAGAAAAAAATCTAATTTTACGTTTGAAGTACTTTCCAGAAGAGTTCAAAAAATAGAGAGCGGTGGATTAAGCCAGTAAAATGGGAGAAGATGCCAAATTTACTGTCACTCTCTCAGCAGCTGTAATCGAAACCCCTCCCAGCTGTGGTAATTCGGTTTTTAAAACTAATTCCAGGGTAATATAACACAAAGCGTAATGTTGTAAATTTACAATAAATATTTTTAAAAAAATATAATATAAAAAAACTTGCGAGATTTACGCTGCTAAATAAAGCGGAAATGCGTCATCACAGTCTGTGGAAAAAGGGCTATCTGTCGCTAAATACATTCCCATAGGAAGCATTTTTAGCTGTCTTTTAAATGCATTGTTTTAATAAATGTTATTTTTTGTTGTTGTTGCAATAAATAAATAAAAGATATAATGCATTATTTTTTGTATTTTATTTTTAATAATGCGACAATTCACTTAGGAATATTTCGTTTTTGCGTACTGTATTGTTTTTTTTTTTTTTTTTTTTTTAACTATTAACTATTTGGGGTTATTGTGACGGAACATCAAACCTCTTTGAAAAGGGGATCACTTTGTTTTTGCCCACAACACACCAGAACAATCAGTGTAATTAAATAGGTTTAAGTAAAACAGGTGTCGACAAATGTATATGGTAATTGCAGCATAACATATGTTAATGTAGGGAGATACTCAGATAAGATTAGAATTCCTAAACATGCTACATACCAATGCCCTGGAAAGAAAAGCACAGCAAACAACCCAATAGCAGGGGGTGTAGGGTCACTGACATTGGAAATACAAGTTTTTTGTTGTTGAAACTTGCTCTTTAATGTTATGTAGAAAATAGCCTCCTGAGGTTAAATTTAACTGTGTGGTGGCATGCATTTTCCCCTAAAACTTTCATTGATTTTCACAAAATTGTGTTCTGAAATGGTATAAACAGGGGCGTAGTTTCCAGGTACATCCTCCCCCAATCACCCCACCACCCCCCAATATTTATACCATGATCAATGGATACATGTAGATGCTTCATGCTGCAACCCCCTGCCCAGATCATTTTTAACATATAGTATCAGTATTTCATTTTTCAAAAGTATTGAAGTATTCTTATCTTTGCCAAAATGGCTTCACTTTTCATTTAGAAACGTTTATTCAGATGTTGTGTCTTTTAGTGTGAAGTTGTGTGAGCATGAGACAGAAAAAAGGCTGACAGACAGCTAGATAAAGACTGACATATAGAGAGAAACAAGAGAGATTTTGGAAGCAGGGTGGGGCACAGATCCCCTTGGGCCGAGAGCAAATTTACTCAACTAGCACAATGGTCAAAACGGAGAGCAAAGAGCAAATCTTCTGCTGCATCTCTGGAGATAAGCAGCTCAGGCCTGTGATAATTGTGTTCCTCTCAAACTGGGCTTTCTCCTGTCCTTCCTCTTTGCTTGCACACAATACAGGTGTACTCATGTTCTGACAGGTCGGGTTAAGACTGTTTGCTCAGGGGATGTCAGTCATTTGCAGAGGAGAAATGTGTGAGATAGTAGTCCAGCATACTTCAGATAAAACAGTTGAGCTTTTCCAGATCTCATACACAGTGAAACCCTGAATCAAGACCAACATGAGCGGAGATTTCCCTAGAGAGCGGAATTCAAATTGGTTTCACTCTGCTGCAGTTCGTCTTTAAATCCTTGTGGTTTGCACTGTGCAAACAGATCAATAATAGATTAATAAATACAAATCAACAAAAACATGATCAGAGGAAGGGCTTAGTGTTACAAGACTCTTTTCAGGTACAAGGGCAACGTTAATCCTCCATCACATTACAGCGTTAAAACATGAACCGTTGTAGTCCCACTGGAGACATCTTCATAGGTTGCCTTTTGTAAATAAAAGTACAATGGTGTGTATGTAATAAAAGCAGGTTTTTTTTAAATATTACTTTCCTTTTAAAGATTAAAAAAGAAACATTAAAAGTATAGACATAAAAATGAATGGTTGGCCAAGTGGAGGATAATCCATTGACCTCAGTATGTGTGTCCTAATGAGTTGATAATGACAATGGGCAGAGGTGTGACTTCATTTAGCGCTCATCAGATACCACTGTGCAGACAAAAGGCTGGTCATGTCATTAGAATGGCCAATAGACAGGTGTGAAGCTTGAAGCTTGAAGTGAATCAACAGAGAGTGTTTCACACCTTCTACATGTTAGTTTTTCTTTCTGGAAGTAGGTAGTCCTTGTTTTCAACTCTATAGGTGAGAAGTGGTACACTGTCAAAAAGCAGGTCTGGTCAAATTGAATTAAACGTCTATCACGTTTGTTCGTGTTAAATTCTAAAGACTGCCAGCTGAATCATCACATTTCCATTTTTGTCTTTTAAACCAGCATTACATACACTACTATGTTGTCAGGTAACCTAAATGTGCACTGAAATTTTTTAACTTAAATGTGCTTCATTTTGTAACCTCTGAAATCAAAAATATTTAACATCACTAAATCAACCTGAATACACTATTAACTTATTTTAAGGGATAGATCAGGTAGAAATAGCTTCTTGAAATAAGTTTTATTTAAGTCAACGTTTTATACAATCAATAAATGATCGCAGCTATACTGGGTTACACGAACAGAAGTATTTTTTACAGGTCAGGTCTGGTAGAAGTTTTTAAAGTATAAGTAGCACATTTTCATGTGCACAATCCACATTGGAAACCATGTTACATTTAAATACCCAATTGAGGTATAAACTGCTCTAAACCATTTAAAAGCAGACAAAACAATACGATTTGAGAAAACATATATAGGCCATATAGGCTAATGACAATATACGGTATGTTCCATTTTTAAAAGCTTGATATAAATGTTGAAATAATAAAAACAGTCCAATGCTGTTGTTTTAGTTTTCAAAACACTCATATTGTGGCCTAATGAGCTATGCCAAGACCACAGTCCCAAACAGAGGGAAGTTAGCTGAACATGAATGTTATCAGTCTTTCACACCTCCCCTCTATCAATCCCCCCTCCGCTATCCATCTATCTTTTGTCATTTGTGTTATCAGTCCCACTCTATCACTACTCTTTTCAGAGAACTGGCATTGCAAGTACTCACCATTGGGAGGATGCTTTTGTTAGAGGTCTGGCATGGTCCCGCCCCCTCCTCTTTCCCTTTTTGGGTGTGATGTGATTGACAGCCCCTGCATGGGGTGAATGACAGGTGGCGTTCGTTAGCCTGTGACAAGCAGCGTGGTGGTTAGAGTTTGTTGTGTAGATTGGGGCCCATCCACATGGTGTTTTGGTGGGGGTTTACATGGAATCATCCTGTCTGGTTAAAGATACTGTGTAATGTGTGCACATGGGAGCCAGATTTTTGATTGATTGATAGATAGATAGATAGATAGATAGATAGATAGATAGATAGATAGATAGAAAAGAAAGAGTGATAGACAGACAGACGGATGGATAGATAGATAGACAGACAGACAGATAGATAGAAAAAAGAGTGATAGACAGACAGACAGACAGACAGACAGACGGATAGATAGAAAAGAAAGAGTGATAGACAGACAGACAGATAGATAGAAAAAAGAGTGATAGACAGACAGACAGACAGACAGACGGACAGACGGATAGATAGATAGATAGATAGATAGATAGATAGATAGATAGATAGATAGATAGATAGATAAAGAGTGATAGACAGACAGACAGATGGATAGATAGATAGAAAAGAAAGAGTGATAGATAGACAGACAGACAGACAGATAGATAAAAAAGAGTGAGAGACAGACATACAGACAGACAGATGGACAGACGCATAGATAGATAGATAGATAGATAGATAGATAGATAGATAGATAGATAGATAGATAGATAGATAGAAAAGAGTGATAGACAGACAGACAGACAGACAGACATACAGATAGATAGACAGATAGATAGATAGATAGATAGATAGATAGATAGATAGATAGATAGATAGATAGATAGATAGATGGAAAAGAAAGAGTGATAGATAGACAGACAGACAGACAGACAGATAGAAAAGAAAGAGTGATAGACAGACAGATAGATAGATAGATAGAAAAAAGAGTGATAGACAGACAGACAGACAGATGGATAGATAGATAGAAAAGAAAGAGTGATAGACAGACAGACAGACTATAGATAGATAGATAGATAGATAGATACATAGATAGATAGATAGATAGATAGATAAAGAGTGATAGACAGACAGACAGACGGATAGATAGATAGAAAAGAAAGAGTGATAGACAGACAGACAGACAGATGGACAGACGGCTAGATAGATAGTTAGATAGATAGAAAAGAGTGATAGACAGACAGACAGACAGACAGATAGATAGATAGAAAAAAGAGTGATAGACAGACAGACATACAGACAGACAGACAGACAGACGGATAGATAGATAGATAGATAGATAGATAGATAGATAGATAGATAGATAGATAGATAGATAGATAGATAGATAGATAGAAAAAAGAGTGATAGACAGACAGACAGACAGATGGATAGATAGATAGAAAAGAAAGAGTGATAGACAGACAGACAGACAGACAGACATATAGATAGATAGATAGATAGATAGATAGATAGATAGATAGATAGATAGATAGATAGATAGATAGATAAAGAGTGATAGACAGACAGACAGACAGGTGGATAGATAGATAGAAAAGAAAGAGTGATAGACAGACAGACAGATGGATAGATAGATAGAAAAGAAAGAGTGATAGACAGACAGACAGACATACAGATAGATAGATAGAAGAGTGATAGATAGACAGACAGACAGACAGACAGATAGAAAAGAAAGAGTGATAGACAGACAGACAGACAGACAGATAGATAGAAAAGAGTGTCAGACAGACAGACAGACAGATAGAAAAGAAAGAGTGATAGACAGACAGATAGATAAGAGTGACAGACAGATAGATAGATAGATAGCTAGATAGACAGACAGACAGACAGACAGACAGACAGATAGATAGATAGATAGATAGATAAAGAGTGATAGACAGACAGACAGACAGATGGATAGATAGATAGAAAAGAAAGAGTGATAGACACAGACATACAGATAGATAGATAGAAGAGTGATAGATAGACAGACAGACAGACAGACAGACAGATAGAAAAGAAAGAGTGGTAGACAGACAGACAGATAGAAAAGAGTGTCAGACAGACAGACAGATAGAAAAGAAAGAGTGATAGACAGACAGACAGACAGATAGATAAGAGTGACAGACAGACAGACAGATAGATAGATAGATAGATAGATAGATAGATAGATAGATAGATAGATAGATAGATAGATAGATAGATAGATAGATAGAAAAGAGAGAGTGACAGACAGACAGACAGATAGATAGAAAAGAGTGACAGACAGATAGACAGACAGACAGACAGACAGACAGACAGACAGACAGACAGATAGATAGATAGATAGATAGATAGATAGATAGATAGATAGATAGATAGATAGATAGATAGATAGATAGATAGATAGATAGATAGATAGATAGATAGATAGATAGATAGATAGATAGATAGATAGATAGATAGATAGAAAGAGAAACAAACAAACAAATTCATGGAAGCAAGACTTGCATTGAGCAGTTAACAAATGCAATCTTTATAAGGACATTTTCTCCTTACTGGACTTCACTGATTTCTCCGAATCAGTACCCAGTGAGCTTGTAAGGCATCTGTGACATGACATCTACATTTCAGGCCATTTGTAAAACAAAGACTACAAGGAAGCTGGAGGCCTTGAGCTGCTGGTTTCAGTTCCCCCTCCCCAGCACAATGGCAGCCATGAATGGCAGGGGGATCTGCCCTCAGATGGAAATGAGCAACCAAACCAACAATGTAGCGCCTAATCTCTTCAGAGAGCCAAGAATCAGTTACACAGCAGTAGAGGTCTTTCCATGCTTTTCACCGCACACACCCTCTGACCCCCCTCCTGTGTAGCCACAGGCTCCCCTTACATATGGGCCAGATACAAGGTATCCCCTGCAACAGACGGGGGCGAGAATAAGTGGGGCGTGGGGTGGAGCAGAGTCCTCAAAGCATGGGATTAGAGCTAATGTTCCCTCCCCGGGTCCTAATCTCTTCAGAGAAGGACCGATTGAGGACTGCGGGGCAAGTCAGATAAGTATCTATTACAGCAAGCCCCTCTTATCCTTCAAACACCCCCATGCCTTTCAGAAACAAGTGACAAAACCACTTGCCTGTTTGCCTCTCACGCCTGTGATACCCAAAACCCCAAAAGCAAGTGCTGCCCCTTTGCCGCTAAACTGGAATTAAGGGCTCAGGACCTTGCAGAGGGCAACTATGGCCCATATTTACTCCATCTGGAGAACTCAAAGCCAAACAGCTGATAAGAGAATCAAAGAAGGACCGGAGAAAATAACTTTTCTCTGTTGTAGCTGGGAAGGTGTAGGCCAGCGAATAGTGACTGAGGTTGAAGATCTGATAGGGTGTAATCTTGTTAAACTGATCCATGAGGGTGATGAAAGAAACAGCATGGTAGATTATTGGAAGTGCCCAGAGGAAAGGTGGGAGACTGGCGCTTTAGGTTTGCTCAAGACTTCAAATATGTAAGCTTTATGGAGGAAAGAAAAAATGCTCTGAGCAATTAGAGGAAAATCAGCTAATAATCCATAATGAAAACAGCCGACATGCATAATTGTTTAAAGGAATAGTTCACACAACAGTTTACCCTCATGTTGCCCCAAACCATTAATATGTCATTTCTTCTGAGGAACAAGTATTTTGCAGCATATCCATGCTGCTCTTTTGTCAAAATATGAATAAATAAATAAATAATAATTACTTGTGAACTGTAAGTTTTGGGCTCATAACTCAAATTTCTTATAATTCCTCAACATTTCAACAATTCAACTCAAATTATTAAGTATAAACAACCAGATTTAAATAGCAAACCAAAGAATACTTGACTTAACCCTGCTTGAATCTAGTTACCTTAACAGCACAGCTGTCAGTAGGTTGCTCGCACAGACAGTGTAGTATTAATATATTACAGTATTCTGCCAATCAAGAAGATATGCCGATAAATAACTCTCGTTTGTGTTCTTCATCTCTAGATTATTAATTTAGATCAACATCAATGAAAAACATGGATAAATGAGCATTGTTGAAAGCAACTTTGTAGAAATGAATGGAGCCGCATTGATTAGACCCTCTGACTGATGTCCTATTACCAGGGCTGGACTGGGAAGAGAAATCGGCCCTGGATTTTACATGGCAACTGGCCCAAAAGTTGTTGAGCGGGGGGAGGGTTGAGCGCTGTCCTTTTCTGCATACCGCGGCACCATTTTGTGCTCCGTTCTGCATAACGCAGCGGCTCATTTTTGCATATCGCAGCCCATTTGGCACGTTTCGCGGCCGACCCATTGGCCTGCTCGGGTTCTCCCGCTGGCTAGTCCACCCCTGATCAGCCCCAAAGTGTGTCGGCCCACCGGGAAATTGCCCGGTATGCCAGATTGCCAGTCCAGCCATGCCTAATATGTAAGGGTTGTTTCAGCTCATGAAACTCATCTGTGATTGGCTGGATAGTTGCTCAATCAGCCCAAAGTAACAACATGCAAAGAATACTGTATACAAATCCACCATTTGTACTTGGTATGGGTTTAGCTTGGAAAAGTGCAAAGGACAAAAATCACCTTTTTAAAGAGTGCGGGGGACGTGTCCCCCACATTTCCCAAGGCTGCTACGCCCTTGAGTTAAGTTCTGAACTTAATTACATACGTTTTGGAGACACCATTACTTAATTCAGGGAACTAGCTCACTCAATTCATTGAGTAAAGTCAACTTATTATGGTTTTCAATGTGTTGTTTTAGAGGACCCGGGAGATTTTGTGGCACTTTTATGGTATTTCATTATTTTTATTTTTTGTAATTTTTTATCCCCATTAATTTTTACTGTATGAAAAAAGCAGCATGAAAATTCTGCAAAATATATTTGTTCATAAAAATCATACAGGTTTAGAACAACATGAGGGTGAGAAAATGAATTCCTCATTTTGGATGAACTATTCCTTAAAGGTACAGTATGTAAGATTCAGAAACCCTTGTTATTAATGACACCTGTGGCCATTAAGTGAACTGCAGCCAGCTACCTGTTGAGACGAGCATCGGCCAAAACAATGATTTCACGTACAAAGAGACTGAACGTGATACGTGATCATGCTGACAGATGAGGTAGCATAATTAAAGTTATGATTGTTTTACTACAAACTTTGAGACTAAACTAAAACTACTTATAAGCTAACATAGCATACTGATACACACATACAGCTACACTGCCGAACTATACCAGACAGTTTACTGTTGCACTGTTATGTTGCACTATTGTATGTTTTGTATGTCAAATGTTGTACTACGATCAAGAAACTAGCGCATTTGCTTAAATTTATCCAGTACACCTGAGGCAAGGCTCTCGGGAGTGCACATAAATGCCACATCCTTTGAATTTTCCAGGCAAAACCGACCCGCTCCCTTCACATGAAAATCAGTATTCAGACTTTAATAGGCAACCTAGGTAAGTCTGGGAAGGGCTCATTTTTTAAGTTGCGTTACAAGCCGTTCACACATTGGCAAAAAAAAAAGGCAAATATTCCATGAAAATTGTTACATACTGCACCTTTAAAATAAATCAAATGAGAATATAAAAAGCAAACCTTATCCAAAGTACAATTTATTTTTAATATTTTAAAGATTCCGGCATGAAGAAAGACACATTAACATTTCTGCGAACCAGTAGACTTCAAATATAAGTCACAAACTAGCAGATTTATGCAGCATCATTCTTTGGAATGCAATATACAGCTTTGCCTTACTATAAAAATTGATTTAAAAATGCAAACCAAAAATAAAATATGGCGGAAATTGCATTTGCAACATTTTTGACTTCCGTAACGTGATCAATCATCCACAGTTAGACCAGGAACATTTATTAAGAAAGTAACTATTGTCAATTTTACAATTCATGTTGTGTTTTAGTCATGTCTGTATTAACTGTAAACTGTTCACATATAAGTTTTGTAAATGGTCTGCACTTATATAGCAACTTTTTAACCTTAGCGGTATTCAAAGTGCAAGTCTCATTCACTCATTCACACTCACATTCACACACCAATGGTGGCAGGGCTGCCATGCAAGGCGCTAGCCTGCCATTGGGAGCAACTTGGGGTTCAGTGTCTTGCCCAAGGACACTTCGGCATGTGGAGTCGTGTGGGCCAGGAATCAAACCACCAACCCTGTGATTAGTGGCCGACCCGCTCTACTACCTGAGCCACAGCCGCCCCAAAGGTGGCAAAGGTGTAAGGTGAAGATAAAGCAAAACAAAGCTAGATTTGGTTTCAAAAAGTTTGGTCTCTCTTCAAAAACTCTCCAAAGTTTGATCTCTCTTAAGCTGCGTTCACACTGCCAGTGACTTTGTCGCTGCAGGTCGCCGGTGGCTGGCGATGAAGTCGCTAGTGGGCGTTCCCACTACTGGTTGCCTAGTAACGTTTATAAATGACATTCACGGATGTCATTCCATTGCTGTTGACAGCGAATCGCTTTTCTTGCAGCTAAAAACAAACATTTTGGAGGGAAAAGACTAAATATAAATGGACATTATTATTATTATTATTATTAGCTGCGTCGAAAACGCAAACGCCGGTCTGTCTGGGTCCACAAAACCATTCAATCTCGGAGTCAGACACCTTTCCACGCAGTATTTTTCTTAAAAATTGCTAACAGCAAGAATTAGCCTTTCATCCATCTTTCCGTTACTGCAGGAGCTGAGAGAGAGAGAAGGATCACGTGAGCTCTCCCGTCTTCTCTCCTATTGGCTGTCGCTTCCGTAAGTCGCTCTTCATTTGAATAAAGTTGAACTTGTCTCAACTTTGTCACGTCGCTGGACACGCCCACATCTAGTCGCCAACGGTCGCGACAGCTCGTGTCGCCGGAAGTCGCTGTGCTCTCATTGAAAATGAATGGGATGGTGTCGCTGTCTCGCGCGATGTCGCTGGCAGTGTGTACGCAGCTTTACAGATAAGCCTCTGAGCTTTAATCAAGTGTGAAACTGAATTCTGTCTACTTGCTAAAACACTAGCATCGTGTGATGTTTTAAAACACTTCGTTTCATTGTTCAACGAAACTTGTACAATTTTAAACTCCGTAATCGAACAGAAAAAAGGCAGAAATAATATAACAGGACCACACTTACAACATTTAGTACTTAATAACATACTGCGTAACATAGCACGAAAGCTAATCTTACGTCACAACATAGTAAAACAGAATACAATGTGACCAAAAATGTGATTCCCTTGTTTCCATTAAAGCAATTCTCAAATCATTTTGGATTGTCAAATTTTCAGTTCAACTTTTCACTCGAATTGTTTTGCTGATAATATATGAAGTGATCAAATGTATTCAATAAGATAAATGCAACATTGGAGCATGTAAACTAGTGGTTTCAGACTTTTTGGTCTTAACTGAGAAATGTAAAGTACAAAGTCCAATTCGATCTATACATAATCTAAGTAGCGTTAAAGCAGATCTGAACGCATTTGGAGTTCACTTTGTCTACCGTGAGAACTTCCTGGGCCTGAATGCAGGTAGCATGAGTTGGTGTGCAACTGTCCTCTCCTCTGGTACCGGAGCAAGCTCTTCTGCAGATCCCCATTTCTTCTTGGAGTGAAATAGTGACGTGATCTTTCTGTTTCTGCGCTCGCTGGCCTGGACTAGATTGTGGCACTTGCTGGCTTCAGCTTGGAGAATAAACATCAGAGCCATGTTAAAGGAATAGTTCACCCAATAATAAACATTCTCTCATCATTTAGTCACCCTCATGTTATTCCAAACTTGTATGAATTGTACACTACAAACAGGTATTCAGGAATTCAGTTTGACTCACATAGTTCATTGCCTTGATTGTTTGATTGTGTCTCTCGTATATTGAGGTAATGATAGGCAAAGTGACCGCTGTAGTCCCTCAGATTCTCCTTTGCGCCTGTGAACATAGCAACGTTTCAGCTATTTTAAATATTAACTTTATTATGAACTAGATTTTGACATTTTCTGAAGGGAATTTAAGTAACGTGCCCATTGAAAATGGCAAAATGCCATCATGGTTTAAGGTCAAGGTGGGTGGTTGCCAGGGCATTGCTACTCTGTTGCTATGGTGATTCGAGTCATTTTAGCATGTTGCTACAATATGTGGTTTCTAGGGTGGTTGCTAGGGTGTTATAAGTCTTAATGATATTTTGGCCCATAGTTTTGACTCAGGTCCCCTCTTCAAAGTAAGTCTATGGGGTTTTTGCATCTGTTTCATCATTCATCAGGTGCAAATTGTAAGTCAGATCACTTAGAAAAGTAATAGCACTCCTTTCCTCAGTTATGCATAGAAGTTTAATATTAGGGGTTTGTTCAAAGATATAGTAATAGTATAGTAATAATCGTGTCATTACAGTTATTTGGAAATTATTTGATACAGTGAAATATTCTTCATAATAATATTCATATCTAATGTTACTTAGAATTTTCTTTAAAGCAACTGGACTCTTTTTTGTTTGTTTGTTTGTTTGAAAGAACATTCAATATAAAGTTAACCAAATGCAAAATCAAAAAGACATTCTTGAATATAGTATAATATTCAATATAACATGAAATAACCTATAATGAATGAATAACTCCATAGAACAATTTCCACCAAAGTCTTTCTTACCGTACGTATTAACAAGCAGGTCAACTATATGCCGATGGCCATGAAGTGCTGCAATGTGTAAAGGTGTGTATCCCTGTAAGAATTTTAGGGGGACTTTTATGAGGTCTGTCAAAAACATTTAAAGTCACATTTCACTACAGAAACTGTATTTTGCATAACAAAAATAAAGTCTACCTACCACTTTAATTATGCACTTTTCCCCGTATTCTCATATGGAAAAATGGTATATTTAATATTTAAAGCTAAATTGTAAACTAGTAGTATAAATTTGGTAGTATTTGTTTTAAATAAAACTATAACTATTAAAATGTTTTAAAATTAGGGCTGTCAATCGATTAAAATTTTTAATTGAATTAATTACATGGTGTCCCGATTAATTAATCGCGATTATTTGCATTTAATCGCATATACAACTATTTGCTGAGAAAGCCCCTCATATAACAATAACTAAAAATATAATGATTATACACATTTATATCATTATATAATTATACATAGTTATCGTTAAATATTTAAAAATTATATATATATATATATATATATATATATATATATATATATATATATATATATATATATATATCAACCCGGTATCACGCCGAGGCGTGAAATAGACACGCCGGTCCACTCGCGGATGCGTGTCTATTTCACGCTTTGCCTCCTCCAGGCGTGTACATGACACGCGCGCGTCTACGTAGAATACCGGCAGGGGGCGATCGTTTCCTCAACGCCAACAACTGTCCGCGCACCAAAGAGGAAGCGATATATCGCGTTCTCCAGTTCCGGTTAGCAGGATATATATTTTTGTACATAAATACACTTTTTAAATAAAAATATATATATATATATATATATATATATATATATATATATATATATATATATATATATATATATATATATATATATATATATATATTTATTTATTTATTTATTTATTTATTTACATCAGCACAAGATACTCGACAGCCCACACACACACACACACACATATAACAACGTTAGGCTACAGCAACGTTAGGATTTCTTCATGAAAGCAGCACTATAATGAACCTTTATTTGTCACATATGGTCACAAGTGAAAGTAACCGGCGAAATTGGCCGGCATCCCGCCCGCACGAACGTGCAACGCGACGACAACGGTATCGCTTCCTCTTTGGTGCGCGGAGAGTTGTTGGCGTTGAGGAAACGATCGCCCCCTGCCGGTATTCTACGTAGACGCGCGCGTGTCATGTACACGCCTGGAGGAGGCAAAGCGTGACACCGACACGCATCCGCGAGTGGACCGGCGTGTCTATTTCACGCCTCGGCGTGATATCGGGTTGTATATATATATATATATATATATATATATATATATATATATATATATATATATATATATATATGTATAAAATAAACAAACGCAAGAACATGACGCATGTTTGTGTTTGTGTGTCTGCTGAAGTGTTTCTTCACTGTATAAACTGCTTGTTGCTCATACAACAGTGGTACTACAAGCTTGCATTTCTCAGGAAAGAAATGCATTGCGATTAATTGCGTTAATTGTTTTTATGCGTTATTTTTTGTAAAATTAATCGCACTGAATTAACGCATTAAAACGACAGCCATAATTAAAATACATTTGAAATGAAATCACTATATTACAGTAATGAAAATGTAATAAAAAAAAGGGAATTGCAAAAAACAAAAATAAATAAATAAATAAATAAATAATTATATAAATAAATATTAGATATAGATGCATTACACCAATTGAAATTTGGGGGAGATTTGCTTGACTTTCTTTATGCAACATATTACTTCTTATTGTCTTTTGATTTTAGGGGGTTCTTCGTGTTCTTTATGAGTTTCGTTCAAAACGTTACATTTAAATTTCAAGCGATAAATCTCACCAAAATTCAAAGAAAAATCACAACACTCACCCCCTAGTATGCCCCACATCATGCATCCCAACCCGAAAAACCCAAGCATAACAGAACGACAGAAGAAAGAGGAGTGAGGGGGAGACAGAAAGACAGGGGGCACAAATTAACTGAGGTTACAGCAACAAAATCTAATGACAGAATCATAATTGGCTGGTAATTCAGTGAAATTGCTCTGCCCTGAAACTGCTGTTGGAATACATGAAGACGTTGTGGAAGCTGTTAACATGACACAAGTTTGATTAATGAACATGCATTCTCAAACAGCACGTGGATTCATTTCCACAGCTGGGCACCCACATGCCATTTGTGAAGAGTTATGTCAGAAGTGGAGATTTTAAAACAGAGACTTTCTGGCAACTTGGCATACACGTGAGAAACATTAACCCACGCAAGCCTTCATACCCAGGGTGAATGTAAGAGTTGTACTTACATGCTGGAAGAGATAAAGGAGATATTTGATTACTGACTGCAAAAATCAATACTGAGTTTAGATGTATATGTATTCATATGCGATAAAGGAGGTGCTTACTGCTTTCATATTAATGTCTGCCCCTGCATCTGCTAAGACTGTGGTCATGTCCGCTTTACCTTGTTTTGCAGCCCAGTGCAAGGCGGTCTAAAATACAAAACATTCATAATTAACATTGGTCACACTTTATAACAACTTTCATTAACAACATTAGCAAGCATTATTATACTATATCATGTTTATAAGAGCATTACGCTGAAGGAATATTCCATGTCCAACACAAGTCAAAGGGGTAGTTCACCTGAAAATGAAAATGCTCTCATCATTTACTCACCCTCATGCCATCCCAGATGTGCATGACTTTCTTTTGCAGAACACAAATTATGATTTTTAGAAGAATATCTCAGCAGCTCTGTTGGTTCATAGAATGCAAGTGAATGGGTGCCAAAATTTTAATGCTCCAAATAAGCATGTAAAGGCAGCATAAATGTAATCCATATGACTCCAGTGTTTTAATGTATATCTTCAGAAGTGATATGACAGGTGAAGGTGAAAAACAGATACATTTTTAAGTCCTTTTTTGCTAGAAATTCTTCCCCCACGCTCAGTAGGGGGTGATATGCATGAAGAATGTGAATCACACAAGAAGGAGAAAGTAAAAGTGAAAGTTAAAGTGGAGATTGACCAAAATATCACTTCTATGGATTTAACCACTGAAGTCTTATGGATTACTTTTATGCTGACATTTATTACTTCCTTAAAATGTTGAATTCTATGGTTTCATACTTCAAACTGTGAAGCACTTTAAGCTGCATTTTATGTATGAAAGGTGCTTTATAAATAAAATGTATAATAATAATAATAATAATTATTATTATTATTATTATTATCATGTGATTTTTGGAGCTTCAAGATTTTGGCACCCATTCACTTGCATTGTATGGACCTAAAGAGTTGAGATATTCTTCTAAAAATCTTCATTTGAGTTCAGCATATGAGAGAAGGTCATACACATCTGGGATGGCATGAGGGTGAGTAAATTATGAGAGAATTTTCATTTTAGGGTGAACTATTCCTTTAAGCTCAATAGAAAGAATTTGTGGCATAATGTTGATCACCACAAAAATGTATTTTGATTCGCAAATATCTGGATTACTGTGAGGCACTTACAATGGAAGTGAATGGGGTCAACCCGTAAAAATGTATATAGTCACTGTTTCAGAAGTATCGCCACACTATAAGTATATATATATATATATATATATATACACCCACAAACACTATATGTGTTAACAACATTTTTGTGTGATAATATTGTTACTAATCTGTTCTGTTTAACATTATATCCAATTTTATTTATTTATTCCTCTTTTTCTCCCAATTTGGAAGGTCCAATTCGTTGTGGTGTAGTGACTGGTGGTGGAGGACGAATCTCAGTTGCCCCCACGTCTAAGACCGTCAACCCGTGCCATCTTATCACATGGCTTGTTGAGCGCATTACACTGGAGACATAGCATGTGTGGAGGCTTCACGCTATTCATGCATCCATGCACAACTCACCACGCGCCCCACCGAGAACCACACTATAGCGACCACGAGGAGGTTAGCCCATGTGACCCTACCCTCCCTAGTAACCGGGCCAATTTGGTTGGATTCGAACTAGCGAACTCCAGCGGTGGTAGCCAGCCTCTTTTACCACTGAGCTACCCAGGCCCCCACATTATATCCAATATTAAAACTTCATGACCACGTAGCATCGTAAACCTTAAAATGATGATTTAAACAACTTTACAGCTCAAATAATACAAGTTTCAAATAATATAAGTTTTGACAGAAAAATATATATAGTGCTTTTATAAAATTATAAGCTTCACATTTCTACCTATAAATCCCCCCAATTTTTTTTGCCTTTTTTAAACAAAAGGAGGGACGAGTCAAGTTGTTTTTTGAGGTAATCAACATTATGCCAAAGATGTTGTCGAATGAGCTTAACTTGTGTTGAACCCGAAAAATTCCTTTAATGTAAACTCAAATAGAAATGTCAATTAGCTTTGATTCACATTCTCATGTAAAAGTTATTCACATACCATAATTTATGCATATCACATAATTATATTTGAATGAACATCAACTACTGTTAAGCCGGATCGTTTATTGATGACCTATTAATGAAAGTTATTAAAAAGTGTTACGATAAACATTTGGCATGTTTCTATGCTTTAACTACAATTGCAATCGTTCAATTATGGTTAGTCGCTGAACCATGAATAATTTTATATTTAATTTTATATATTTTTTTATATGATTTTTTATTTTTTTACTACAAATATCGTAATTAAATTATGATTTCTGTACTAAAACCATGAAGGCTATTAATGCTAGAATTAACATTATAACATTAATACGGCATTTAGCAGCTTAAGATTTGATATCTGAATTAAAATGTGAATGTAAAAAAAAAAACAACATTTTCAGAAGATGGTAAGAATTATTAAAATGCCGTTGAATCAATGTAAAACTCAACAGTGATGATCTCTGCTAAATAAAATGAATAATCAAAATCTGCTACCTCACATCACCTAATTTTCATGTAGAACTTTATTTTATAGAATTTCACTCTACACAGTTTGTACATTTGTCTGACTGGGCTGCACGGCCATTTTGAATCCTCATTCTGTTCGTTTGACCAGCTAGTTCCTTCTTGTACGCAATCGTCATCCCATCTGATTCACCTTGTAATACATCATTTACACTCTGCATGGTCAATCATTCACACTAGGTAGATCCCCACCCCCCCCCAACGCCTCGCGATGGAGAAGGCCGTGGCTCCCATAGGCTGCCCATGGGCCCCAAGCTGTGCACAAAGGGTGCGGAGGGGATGGTTTCCTGCCATCTAATGGCGGTCTAATTACAAAACAACAAACCAGTGTGCCCACTGTGGGGGGGAGCACAGGCCTGTCTCAGGCCCAAAGATTGATGATGTTGGTATGACCCTCTGCCGGAGGACACACCCAGGCATCAGCCTGCTGACAAGCCCTATCAAGAGAAGAAGGGGCCACCACACCACACACAAGTCTAGATACGCACACATGCACAGATGCTGGAGCTTCTAAATGTCCAAAGCTCTCTAGTACAGAGAATAGAGGAGCTTGATGGAGTTCAATGCAAAGTGCATTGAAACATCAACACACACCCTCATATATATTAGAAACTACAACACGCAACAATGCACATCCACTTACAAAGATCAAAACTGACCCAATTAACATGTTTAAACAAATGTCTCTGTTCTTGGGGGCTGTTTAGACTGACCATGTTCTTGCAATTAAAAAAGCTAGATGCATTGCAATGAACAGAACAGAATGCAGGTGTTTCGAGACACGTTTCTAACAGATAAACAGTTTTTTAAAACTCAACACAGTGTCTAAAAAATGCTGTGCTTCTGTGCAAGGTGCTGAGAAATCAATTATATGTGGAGCAACAGTCGAAAACATCCATATTGCAAATGAAAACAGCACAGATGGATGCAAAAATGCATTGTGAGTGAATGTGCCCTAACTTAACACAGCGTCTAAAAAAGACAGTGCTTCTGCGCAAGACACTAAAAAACTGTGTTTAGGAAAACAACTGGAAAACAGTACAGATGGACACAAAAACGTGTTCCGTGTGAACGCCACGTTCTCGTGCATGATACATAAAGGAACGATATTCTGATCCCAGATGTGTATGACTTTCTTTCTTATGCAGAACACAAACGAAGATTTTTAGAAGAATATTACAGCTCTGTAGGTCCATACAATGCAAGTGAATGGGTGCCAAAATTTTGAAGCTCAAAATCCACATTAAGTCAGCATAAATGAAATCCATACAACTCCAGTGTTTAAATCCACATCTTCTGAAGCGATATGGTAGGTGAAGGTGAGAAACAGATCAACATTTAAACCAGTTTCTACCATAAATTCTCCTCCCTGCCCAGTAGGGGGCGATATGCACAAGGAATGCAAATCATCAAAAACAATAGAAGAAGGACTTAAATATTGAACAGTTTCTCACCCACACCTATTATATCACTTCATAAATTATGGATTTAACCACTTGAATCTTTTGTCTTACGTATAAGCTGTGTTTATGTGCATTTTGGAGCTTTAAAATGTTGGCACCCATCCACTTGCATTGAAAGGACCTATAGAGCTGAAATATTCTTTTAAAAACCTTAGTTGGTGTTCTGAAGAAATAACAAAGTCATACACATCTGAGGATGGCATGAGGATGAGTAAATGAGGAGAGAATTAAAATTTTGGTGTGAACTATCCCTTTAAGAATGTTTCCATTTCCGAAATGATAACTGTACATCACTCACAATTATTAGGGGCCATTCACACTGAAAGCGTATTCGGCTCCATCTACACTGCTTTTCAAATGTTTTTCAATGTGCTAGACAAGCCTCTTTGACCATTGCACCACACCTCAGCATCTTGAGTGAGAGTGCCACGTTTTTATGGCGCCATGTCAAGTTAAAAAGAACTTTAAATACGTGTCTCGAGACACCTGTAATTTGATCTACGGAGTATGCTTCAATCAGTTTGGTAGTATTTTGAACATGGCAATATGGGCAGTTTACATACTGTATAACATGTCTATGAATTTTGTTATATTCAAAATAAAAATCTTAGGTTAATATTTACATATATGTGTAAGGGAAAGTGCATGTTTAAGGTCCTAAAACACTGGTCACCATCAAGTATGTTTTTAATGACCTCTTCATTTAGAAATGGTCCTATGGTTAAACTAATACATTTTTAAACGTACAAAAAAATGCAAAAAAATCCAGCAAACTGTATGTTTAAAAACTGTATAAGACTTCATGTCTCACTGTAAGGACACTGATAAATCTGCTTCAGATTTCATGTCAACTACCCATATACACATTGCCATTGTGCATTCTTCAGCGTGTTATCTGTTCTGTACTAAAGTCTCCTGTAGGTGTTTCTAGTCCAGCCCATAGGACAGATTGTGATAGATGAAGTCTGGTTCCTCTTTCAGACGCTCTATTGTTTTGTCTGTCACACCTTTGAGATGGATTGGCTGGCACACACGTTTGACTGACAGCCTGACAGGTCTCAAGGAGGTATGGGGTGATGGACGATAGTCAACAGGATGTGACGTCTCCTACCCTTGTTCCTCAGGTTCCTGTCTCGGCCTGGTGGGGAACCCTTAACTCTCGCTAACCAAATACCACCTTTGTGGCAACTAGTATGGGAAACAAAGAGAGGTGTGGTGCACATATTCACTGCATCTTTTAAAGAAGAGGAATGGGTAAATGATGTACTTACAAACTGGGTGAAGGAGGAAGTGCAGCACATCAAGAGAGGAACCCACGGAATATATAGAGGCGAGAATAAGAGAAGAGATCAAGTCAAGAAGTTGTGCTGTACAGCAAATTGTTTAAATATATACACGCATATTTTCAAACACTTTATGGGATAGTTCACCCAAAAATGAAAATTCGGTCATCATTTACTCACCTTCATGTTGTTCTAAATCATATGAATTTTTTTCCGTGGAACACCGAAAGGAGACGTTACGCAGAAAAAAATGGTCCTTTTGTGTTCCACACAAAAAGAGAAAGTCATGATTAAAGAAGTTTCACTTATGGATGAACTAACGCTTCATAGGAATATTCTGGGTTCAATACAATTGAGCTCAATCGACACCATTTGTGGCATTATGTTGATTACTACAACAATTAATTTAGACTCAACCTTCCTTTTTTCTCTCCCCAATTTGGAATGCCCAATTCCCAATGCGCTCTAAGTCCTCGTGGTGACGTAGTGGCTCGCCTCAATCCAGGTGGCGGAGGACGAATCTCAGTTGCCTCCATGTCTAAGACAGTCAATGGCTTGTCGAGCACGTTACCACTGCGACGTAGTGCATGCGGAGACCCACGCTATTCTCTGCGGCATCCACGCACAACTCACCACGCGTCCCACCAAGAGCGAGAACCACATTATAGTGACCACAAGGAGGTTACCCCATGTGACTCTACCCTCCCTAGCAGACCTTAGGAGACCTGGTTGGAGACACTCAGCATGCCCTGGATTCAAACTTGTGACTCCAGGGGTGGTAGTCAGCGTCAATACTCGCTGAGCTACCCAGGCCCCTGTCTTTTCTTTTCTTTTTTCTTTTTTAAAAAAAAAAAGCAAAAATCTAAGCAACAGTGAGGCAATGATGGAGATGAATGGGGGCCAGTCTGTAAACGTTAAAATACTGTTTCTATATAAAGTATAGCCACAAGGCATTAATAATATGCATGTTTACATGATAATGAAATTGCTTACTAACCTTTTCTATGTAAAGTTAGATCCAGTTTTGGATGATGGCATAATGCTGTAAACCCTAAAACCCTAAAATCACCATCAAATTAAAATTTAAATAACTTTACAGCTCAACTAACATACGCTATAACAGAAGAATTCAAATGTGCTTTTAAAAAAAAGTTTTTTATGAGATTCACATTTCTGACATAAACCTTCTGAGACCCCCGCATGACTGCTTTGTGCATTTTCCATTTCCCTTTTTGATTTGTAACTAGCAGCACATAATAAACAAGCAAAAAACTAACATTTCTACAGAAAACCATTTTCCTACAAATGTATGTCCACATATGTGGACAGCAGGACTAAGTTGTGAAATTTTAAGTAACACCAAGCTATACAAATTTAGATTTATTTTCATCAAATAGTTTATTATGTGTCGCTTATTTGGTTTTTGAGACTTTACAGACATTATAGCTGATTTTCTATTAAGCTGAATTAATAATTCTGATTAACAGTAATGGCCAGCATCATCAAATGATAAAATGCACAGTCTGCATTTACTAATGCAAATGAATAAACTGTATTGTGAAAACAGTGAAAACAAGATAAATGACCCACAGATGTGCTAATGTTGAAAAATATTCAAAATAACTAACTTTTGAGGGAATGTGGTCCTAATTTCCACATATGTGGACTTCATCTTTATCAGCGCGCTGACGCAAGAAAAATGTATGGATTTTTTAAAGCAGCATATCAAATGAAACTAGAGACGCTACTCTATACAACCAAATAGATTCAAACAAAAAACTTCAAGAAGTTTCTCACCAGAGGTACTTTTGTTGGTGTTGCACCTGTAATAGCGCTTCCTGGAAATCAATGCCATGCTGTTGTGTCACATGACGCAGTGCACCAGAAGATGTACACTTAAATGACAATGTAGAGTCTTGTGAACAGTATTTAGTCGGGTTTAATTCATTATGTGTTGCGTATAGGAAAGACAAAAATACAACGTCCACAAATGTGGATGCGGGGCCACACAAGGTTAAATCCTCCAAAAATTGGCCCCATTCACTTCCAGTGTAAGTGCCTCATTGTAAAATTGATTATGTTTTAATTGTCACAAATGCTGATGACAGCTTGACTTGTAGTGAACCCAGAAATTTCCTTTAAGAGCAAATAAAGAGAACAGCAATAAATAGAAACTTAGTAGTGACTTGACTAAACAGTATAATGAGGACAACAAAGACAACTCAGAGAAACATGAATGGGAGAAATGCTCAATATAGTGGCTAAAGTGATAGTCCCACTTTTTAGCTAAAAGAGCCAATCACCTTTTTTTTACTCTTGAACACGCATGCACATTCTAAGGGACTGTTTAGATCGAATGCGCATTTTGCGATTGAAGTTAAACCTGGCCTTTTTCTCCCCAGTTTGGCATGCCCAATTCCCAATGCTCTCTACTTCCTCATGGTGGCGTAGTGACTCGCCTCAATCAAAGGCTGGATCTCAGTTGCCTCTGCTTCTGAGACAGTCAACCCATTCATCTTATCACGTGGCTTGCTGAGCGTGTTTCCGCTGACACCCCACGTGACTCTGCTCACCCTAGCAACCAGGCCAATTAGTTGCTTAGCATACCTGGGTGGAGTCACTTGGTACAACTTGAACTCGTGACTCCAGGGGTTATAGTCAACATCTTTACTTGAGGACCTACCCAGGCCCCATTCTTTTCTTCTTGTATTTTTTGTAATTTGTGCAATAGAAGTCAAATTTATGACATAACAGTTGTAAGATTTTATTGATGTTTTGAAATGTGGGATTGAAATGCAATCTTAAAATACAGATTTGGAGATTTAGATCTTCTCCTTTAAAGAAGATAAGAGCCCTGCGTCTGATTTTGCATACTTTCCTGCTTCACAGTATGCATAAAGCAGTATTTCAAATTACTAGGACGTCCAAACACTCAGCAATCATGATACAGTAGGTAAACAACACCAGAATTACCAAATGTATCTACTGAGATATTTAAGTGCACAACCAGTGGACACTTTGCTATCCCTAAAGACTTTATCCACAGTCAAGGATTTCTTCATGAAGTTCAGTGCATACTCTGAAAGCATGGGAATTCAGATGCAGATGAGCTATAATTTTATACCTATTGCCTACATAGAATATAGGGCGTTGCAAAGATGGCGTCAAGTGAACTAACTTGTCTTAAAGGGGCTTTGCTTGACTGGAACACGTAGCTTTCAATTTACACTTATCTATCTTCCACTTGTTGGCGGACAGAAACTGAGCGGTCTTACTCGAGTGGCTCAAAGGAAAGAATGTTTGCGTTGCATCTAGATTGTGACTGTTTATTTACGGGCTTCACCACAAGAGCTTCAATTGGATTTTTCCCCAAAGGAGCTTCCAACATGTGAAAGAAAAACAGAAATAATGCACGCTGTGTCGGGTTATGGGCTCGGGCTGATGTGTAACTTTAGTTACTGAAGGGCTAAAGACGAAGCTTAACTACTTAAACTTAAGACTCAGACAATGGATGAACCAGAAAAGATCCAGAGTCATCCAAGAGAGCAAAAAATGAGCATCCACAACAGCTAGAATGCAAAAAGCCTGGGAACTACGACTGAGAACAAGGGTTGTCAATCGATTAAATCGTTCTTGCGTTCCATCTGCACTGTTTTTTAAAATTATTCTATGTGCACATGCATACCAAAAGGAGGCCATTAGGTATTGTTTTGTAATGTGTTTTGTACCATCAAACTGCTATTGTAAATAATTTTATATTAAATATGCATCTCAAGACCCCTGTGTCTTGTTCCATTTTGTTGCATTCCATCCAGCTGTTGTACACACCAATGCATTCTCTGTGAACGGCTCCTTAGTGTTAAATGGGGACATGTGCTGTACTCAATCTGTGCTGCCGCTGCCTATTCTCATAGTGTGGTTTGGTTATGTGCATTGCCTGTGCGTCAGCAATATCCATGCTGGTCCAGGTTGTCTTATGTCGGTTAGAAATGGTTTGTGCTAGTTTTGGTTTGGTAAAGCTGGTCGAACAGTTATGTTTTTCTGGTAATACTGGTTAAGCCTTGTTGTTGAATCCAGCTATTTTGTTGAAATGTTTTTACTAAAATAACAGGTTTATTTGACAGCCCTACTGATAACCCCTTGAAATCCTGGGCAGCCAAATGCGAGTGCAGTTGCCCTGTACCAACCGAAGGAAAGGTGTGGATCTGCCCACAGTGACTTCACTTGCTTGGCATGCTGTCCCGGGTCAAGAAGGGGGGCATCAAAGCCACCTGGGGGTCCGATTAACCACCTTCCTGGGGACACGACCGTGATTGTTCTCCAATTAATCCCAGCCGGCTCTATTATTTTCAGATTATTTTTAAGTGGTTGAAGTCTTTGAGGTGAGCCCTAATCTCTCTTGCACTTCAATGAGCGCTGTTGTATCTTGTCTGCGTGGGGAAGGCAAAGGGCTTAGAGGCTCTTAGAAGGTGGTCCAACGCAGGACAGTGTGAGAACTCCGACCCAGGCAGGGACCACAAACACTAGCTCAAAGCTCTTAAGCGCGCAGGGGGGGCAAATAAAAGGATTTGAGCTTGTTTTGGAGGGCAGAAGAGCTAAAAAGCTATCTTTCATAATCCGTCAGATGTAAGCCTTTGAAATGCATGATTGGGGTAGAGCATTCCTCTGTGCTCTCTGTTGCACCTGGGTACGAGAGTGGGAGCTGTGGAAAGTGAGTAACTTCATGAGAATCAGCAATGTGGCTCTCCAATGCTTTTCAACGTGTAGTGTCATGTACGACGCTAACAAGCTTTTCACCAGACTGGCGAAGATTCACATTTGTCGTGACGGGTTCACTGATCATGACTATTGATGTGAAACAACATGATAGAAATGGAAAAAGACAAATTGCAACTCACCCCCTTTTTGAAGTCACAGTCCGGAGAATAAAAAAAAAAAGGACAAATAAAAAAATACATTCATTAATAAGAAAAACCAAAAACATACAGTTTAAGTTGAAATAATCTAAAAACTGAGGCCCACTTTCACAAACTAAAATTAATATTTTCTCTAAATACTTTTGTGTGAATATATATTATTTGAATGGTGCCTTGCTCCTGCCACAGAATAAAAAATGAAGGAGATCAGCAGTTACAGAAATACTCAAATCAGCCTGTCTGGCACCAACAATCATGCCACGGTCGAAATAATTGAGATCACATTTTTCCCCATTCTGATGGTTGATGTGAACATTAACTGAAGCTCCTGACCTGTATCTGCATGATTTTATACATTGTACTGCTGCCACATGATTGGCTGATTTGATAATCGCATGCATAAGTAGCTGTACATGTGTTCCTAATAAAGTGGTCAGTGAGCGTAGTCACAATTTTGAAATATAAAGTCACAATTGTGAGATATACTGTAAAGCTGCAATGTTGACAAAATCACAATTGCATGATATAAAGTCGCTATTGCAAGATATAAAGTTGCAATGTTGACGAAATCACAATCGCATAATATAAAGTCACAATTGCATGATATACAGTAAACTCACAATCTTGGAAATGTTCTTGACAGGTTTTTCTAGGTTTACCAATTAGTGGTTTTGATCAAATGTGTGTGTGCAGTGTTGTACGATTGGATGCAAACTTACTGAGGTAAAATCCTGGTTTGTTCCAAACATGTGAAGAAGAAAAAAACACAAATTATTTACATTGCGCACATTCTTTGAGAGATGCTAGTTTTAATCACTACATTTATGCATTAACCCTTGTGCGTCAATAAAGTTACTCAGAGGTCCTTTGAGGACAAAAATGTCTGTCAAAAAACAACCATAAAAATAATATATATTAATAATATTTTTCACTTTTACTGATTTTTTTAACCAACATCAATCCTGATCATAACTACCAAATATTCATTCATTTTCAAGATTTTAACCCTTTAAATGCCAGTTTGTTTACATGATGCCACTGTTAATTTTACACACACACACGCACATGCACACATTTCTCAATATACACATAAAAATCACACACTGACATTCATACCAACACACGTACACAATATTATCTGGATGATTTATTCAACTGGCCTGCAGTGCTCTATAATACAGCAAACAGAAAATAGGAAAAAAGCATGTAATTGCTCCATAGGTGAAACATGAGAAAAATGGCGCCATCTGGTGGAAAATATAAAAAATATACATATTGAGGCCAGGGCTCCGGAATGAAAGCATAATATCATACAATTAAATATTTTATGCTTTAATGGCACTAGGATCAAATATTGCAGTTTTTAATGGGTTTCAATGGGGACATTTGTGTCCTTAAGGCCCTGAGTGTAACTATTTTGTGTACACAGTGTATTATAGATGTATTATAGGAACTGAGCTTGAAATATCAAAATTCCCCCAAAAATACACACCTTTGGCATTAACATTAACAAAAATGAAAAATAAAAGACAAAAGTGTCCCGAAGGATGCACAAGAGACCCTCCCTCATAACGGAGAGCACATATTGCTGATGTAATGTTCTCCTCACCTTTTTATTGGCTAGAGAAGAGTCTTGTTTCAGCAGCTGAGTGAGGTGAGACAGTTTGCCACTTGCTGCAGAGAAAATCCATTCTTTCTCAATAGGGTCCAGCTATAGTGAAATAAACATGAAAAATCCTTCAGATGAACAATCATTGGTGATATAAGATTTGGTGTCTGTGTAATAATACGTCTGTGTTATATTTATAGTCTTGGCAAATGATTTCTAATCAATTGCCATTTCAAATAGTATAACCTTTATAGTATTTACCAAGGTAAGAGTTAAGATTTACCATGGTAACCATATATTCAGCCAAAATAGTAATTGAATATTAATTTAGCAGATAAACACCCCAAAATATCATAGTATCTATAACACTTGTTAAAATCCTTAAAATATTAATCCTTTATATGGGAGAGTTTTTTATGTGTTTTTCTGTCATTTTGTTTCATTTCTTATTTTTTTATGACAGTGGTGGTAAATACCAAAATACCACAGTATTAATGTAGTAACAATAACTCTAGTAACTATGTATTGTTGCCTTTGTTTAGAAAGGAAACATAACCACCAAGGCAAGTAAACGTGAATACAGATTTGGATTATTGATACTCACAGCTACTGTAGTGGGTCCCAAACTGCCTCCACATTCTTCATCATGCTCTGATTCACTCTGGGAAAGAAACAAGATATAATATTACTGTATGACTCACAAATCACATGTATCACCTGCAACTTTGTAGGTAGCTTGTTGGAGTCAGTGTGAAACTGTACAGTTACAGTAGTAACAAAAAGTAATCTGAGATGCTAGATTTGGCTTTTGTGTTCGGCTGTGATGCGTTTTCTCTTCCTGTTTTGTAGCAGCAGTATGAGTAGAGGGAAACCCAGTACTGTCAAGAATGAAAGAACCTTGGCTGCTAGTAAAAAAAAGTATACAAACCACAAAGTCATCAGTATACACACACACTTCCTTAGCCAAATAAATGAGGACATAACTAGACTTCCATTTATATATATATATATATGTGTGTGTGTATATAGCTAATTTTAAAGCCTACAGACTAACTTACTACTTATGCCAACATTTAATTTTTCAAAATGTTTAGCTTTTAATGAGACATTTTTGACTTTTAGCCCCAGAAAAAATTTAAAAATGACATTGAACTTTGAAATTGAAGGCATGTTCATCTAGTAAAGGCGTATTCAAGTAACCGTTTCCTGTGAATTGCATTTGAAATGTGAGCGCAGCGTAGTTCTAGCGGGAAGACTAGCAGCTGTACATCATCACACCATTAGCTGGGTAATTCCCAGCCAATCGCAGGTAAGCCATTGCTTTATAAGTCTGCTCACAATCTATCACATTGCTGTTTCAGTGCGCTAACATGGCAACCTCCACCACCCCACCACCACCAGTTGAGCCCCGTCCTGCACGGGGGTAGGCTCCTCGCCCCTGCCTCTTATCTCCGGCAGGATATGACGGTTCCGAGTACAACTCCCTCGGACCGCCAGACGGGGCCTACGCCAAAGAGAGACATTACTTTTCTGTTCTACATTCATCAAATAAATGGCATCTTAAACCTCACTCAAGCCTGCATGTCTTCCCGATAGAAATATATTTAATGTAAACAATGAGCATCATACTGTATTATTGCCCATTTGCTGTACATTTGTATACATCCCCATAAGAAGGAAACCTTCAGGGGACCCACACACATCTATAGACCCAACAAACACGTAAACAACTCAACAGACACACAGAAAAAAAAAAAAGTAAATATGGCAAAAATGATTAAGTACTCTGTACATTAAATAAGATTCTACATTTGTTTAAAATTCAAACACGTTAATGCTCTTAAAAGCAAATAATATGAATGATTGTTTGTTATCTTTACAATGTGTCTGTCACGGATCCACCGGACTCCCTCTCTCATGCCACACTCTTCTCTCTCTCCATCAATCACTCGCTCTCACTCGCCTGAGATTTAATCACGCACACCTGTAGCTCATCATCACCCTGTTTGGACTTGCACTTAAACCTCACACTCACACAGCGTCTGCCCTTGTTGAAGGTTCCTAGGACTCACCTTTCGCTCTGCTTCAGAGGAAAATGACGTCCCTGTGTTTTCACTTAGGCTACCTGTTCATCTGATCTGGATGTGCAAGACAAGTGACTTTGAAAACTCTGGGTTCACATTATACTTCTAAATATTGACCTGCTCCTCAGTTTATGTCTATTGTGAGTCTGAAGCCCGGTTTGAAGCTCATGTTTTCTGTTTTTGGCAAAGATTGTACCTGAAATACAGACCTGTGGATCCTAGTGGCGATTGGTTGATCACCTTCTGCCTACGTTCTCCGGTTTGACCAACGACTGTGTTGATAAGACCGTGTATACTTGTCTGAATACTCGGCCTCATGCTACTTGCCTGTTTAATAAACTCCCTCACCTGGGTTAATCTCCAGTTCCTGTGTTGGTGTGTCATTGCAGTGTCATGACGTATCAATCCTAAAGTAGAAAACCTTTGCTAATTTGAGTAAATTAAGTTAAATGTATTTTAATCAATGCTATTTACATTTATGCATTTGGCAGATGCTTTTATCCAAAGTGACTTACAGAGCCCTTATTACAGGGACAATCCCCCCGGAGCAACCTGGAGTTAAGTGCCTTACTCAAGGACACAATGGTGGTGTCCGTGGGGTTCAAACCAGCAACCTTCTGATTAGCAGCTCTGTGCTCTAGCCGCTAGTCCACAGGCAACTGACAAAATAACACTCAGATGGCATTTACCCCAAAAATCTTGAAATGGCTCAAATAAAATGAGAGAACCATAAAAACGGTGGGTAATTTCACCAAATTGTGCTCTTCACAAGTCGCACGACCAGCACAATGTTTAAAACCCCTCAAAGTTGAACGATTTTCTCCAAGCCTTTAGTTTATCATACACCGTTTTACAAGAAGCAACCAGCTTTGTGAGCCAAAGTGACGGCCAATTACTCTTTATACATCAAAGCGTCAGTCACTTTGATTTAATGTGACAAGAAAATGGGTCTGTTTGGCGATTCCTAAAGTTTTTACGACAATGAGAGACTGTCTGACTGGACGGTGAAATCATATTCACTTCCATAAAGAATTAACTTGCAGTGTGAGCAATATTTATTTACCTGTGCTTAAACAGGAACCAAGCCAGATGTTTCCCCTCTTGAAACAAGAATAAAAAAATTCTGAATGTATCCAAACAGGTGGGTGAGTGACTGCAAAATTATTTGTTACCTCCATTCAAATGACACCATGGCAGAGGAAATCGTACTGGCAGCCAATAATAACACAGTCATGGATAGCATGTAGCAATGTATCGCAATGAAAAAGACTGCATTGTATAATATTTAAAAAAACATTTTTATGCAGACAATTTCTGCTTCAATGCACCATATGCCTAATTCTTATGACTAGCCAGTATTGTCTGGGTACATGGACAGAGCTTCTAATATATATATATATATATATATAGTTTAATTTGTATTACATTTCTAATACATATTTTTTCCAAAGCAGCTTCAGGACAAGCTGGAGGGAGAAAAACCTCTTGAGGAACCAGAAATAATATAATATAGTTGTATATATATATATATAAATAAACATAGTTTCAAAAAAGTTAATTTCAAGCATAAAATCTTGTGTCCAATATTTGTGCCGTGGTGAAGCACTTGCCCTTAACTAGCTGCATCTCGATTGATCTGCATTCAAATGTTCAGAGGGCACAGATGCTACTTTTCTTTATAATGAGGAGGAGCATGTTGCTGCTTTGCACAAGAATAGAGGCCCCTATTCAAATGTAAATGAATGTTTCTTTCATGCTGTCACCACTGAAATGTGTTCTCTCAAATCCAGCTAGTTATTTTGGCGCCACCTGTTGGCCAGAACTGGTATTACTGGCCAGAACACTGCATTTGTTTGGTTATGTTTTACTTTATTTAAAATAACAACAAAAATGCATATTCATAATATTTAAAAAATATATAATGATACAAATATTATTTTTACAATTAAAATAATTATTATGATTACTTTGTTGACCTGTGCAAGCTTTTAGACTTGTTCTAAACCATTCTCGAGTGATCAGCTCACAGTTAAACATGGTAAATAACCAAGGTAAAGGTACTGAAGGTACTTGACTCTAACCTTTGACCCTGAGTCCTTATCGAGGTCATCTTCTCTGTCTGATTCTGACAGTTCCTCCGTCAGTGCCTCCAGTTTCTCTGCAGCTGTTAGTAGTAAGTGGGTGCTGTCTTCCTCCTACAAGATGCAGATAGAAGTAAGCAGAAGTTACACTTCATCAAGATCACTTAGTAAGGAACATTTCACATTTTGCACTCAAGTCAGCAGACTCTTGAAGGGAATAGTTCTCTCCAAAATGAAAATTTACTCTCACTTAATCCAAACCCATACGCTGTTATTTTTGGAAAATTCCCGAAAATTATGTCAAGCCTTTAGTCAATTAGCCAATTAGCTTCCGATAGTCTAATTGGAGTGAATTGGAGGTGTACCTGTGGATGTATTTTAAGATCTACCTTCAAACTCGGTGCCTCTTTGCTTGACATCATGGGAAAATCAAAAGAAATCAGTCAAGATCTGAGAAAAGAAATTGTGGACCTCCACAAGTCTGGTTCATCCTTGGCAGCAATTTCCAAATGCCTGAAGGTACCACGTTTATCTGTACAAACAATAGTACGTAAGTATAAACACCATGGGACCAGGCTCAGGAAGGAGAGGCATTCTGTCACCTAGAGATGAATGTAGTTTGGAGCGAAAAGTGCAAATCAATCCCAGAACAACAGCAAAGGACCTTGTGAAGATGCTGGAGGAAACAGGTAGACAAGTATCTATATCCACAGCAAAATGAGTCCTATATCAGCAAGGAAGAAGCCACTGCTCCAAAACCACCATAAAAAAGCCAGACTAAGTGCACATGGGGACATCTTGTCTGATGAAACAAAATGACCATCGTTATGTTTGGAGGAAAAAGGGTGAAGCTTGCGAGCCGAAGAACACCATCCCATCCCATGGGGGTGCTTTGCTAAAGGAGGGACTGGTGCGCTTCACAAAATAGATGGCATCATGAGGAAGGACAATTATGTGGATATATTGAAGCAACATCTCAAGACATCAGCCAGGAAGTTAAAGCTTGGTCGCAAATGGGTCTTCCAAATGGACAATGACCCCAAACATACCTCCAAAGTTGTGGCAAAATGTCTTAAGGACAACAAAGTCAAGGTATTGGAGTGGCCATCACAAAGCCCGGACCTCAATCCGAAAATTTGTGGGCAGAACTGAAAACACGTGTGCAAGCAATGAGGCCTACAAACCTGACTCAGTTACACCAGTTCTGTTGGGAGGAATGGGCCAAAATTCCAACAACTTATTGTGAGAAGCTTGTGGAAGGATCCCCAAAACGTTTGACACTAGTTAAACAATTTAAAGGCAACGCTACCAAATACTGACACAGTGTACGTAAACTTCTGACCCACTGGGAACATGTGAAAGAAATAAATCATTCTCTCTTCTATTATTCTGACATTTCACAATTAAATGTCAGGAATTGAGTTTGAATGTATTTGGCTAAGGTGCATGTAAACATCTGACTTCAACTGTATAAGCATATGAGTTTGAAACATTAAGAGGGTGAGGAGGTAATGGCAGAATTTTCATTTTTAGGGCACCATTCCTTTACCAGGTCAGAGTCTTTTAGACCAGTTCAAGCAAATGGACCATCATTCATAAACCACTCCTTTCTATTCTGAGATCAGTATGAGAGAAGTATGGGTACTTTCATTTTTATATGTCTGTGTTTATTTTTTGTTTTGGCAGACACATTTTCAGTGCAGCTGAAATGAACGCTGACAGGAAATCCACACTTTTGTGTGTTGAACTCTGGGCTTATGTCTGCGTTGTTTTAAGTCTGAAAACGGTCACATATGAATTAGAAGCAAATCTTAAAGATAACTATAATATTACAGAGACATGTTTATAATCTCCCTTAAGAGAGCTTCATAATGAGAAGACTGTTAGAGAGATACATTTACTGATGGAATAAAGTGAGTGGTGCATGCCTGTGTGTATGTCGCTGTTGTGAGGGTGTTATAGGTTGCTTGTTACCTTTTCGGATAAAATAAAAAGTGAGTGGTGCTTGCCATGCAAAAGTCCCTGCCATGATGCTTGGGTGTTCTGTGTGGTTGCTGGGGAATACTGGGTGATTGCTAGGGTGTTCTGGGTGGGTGCTAGAGCATTGTGGGTGTTTTCTGGGTCATTGTGGGTGGTTGCTAGGGCACTCTGATTGGTTGCTGGGGTGTTCTGGGTGATTGCTAGGGCTTTTGGGTGGGTGCTAGGGTGTTCTGGCTGGTTGCTAGAGCATTCTGGGTGGTTGCTTGTGCATTCTGGGTGGTTGCTAGTGTGTCCGGGGTGGTTGCTAGGGCACTCTGGATGGTTGCTGGGGTGTTCTGGGTGGTTGCTAGTGCATTGTAAGTGGCTGCTACTATGTTCTAGATGGTTACTAGAGTGTTCTGGGTAATTGCTAGTGTGTTCTGTGTGGTTGCTAGGGTGCTCTGAATGGTTGCTACTGTGTTCTGGGTGGTTACTGGGGTGTTCTAGGTGGTTGCTTGTGTGTTCTGTGTATCTGTGTGTTTGGGGTGGTTGCTAGGGCACTCTGGGTGGGTGCTAGAGCATTGTGGGTGTTTTCTGGGTCATTGTGGGTGATTGCTAGGGCACTCTGATTGGTTGCTGGGGTGTTCTGGGTGATTGCTAGGGCTTTTGGGTTGGTGCTAGGGTGTTCTGGCTGGTTGCTAGAGCATTCTGGGTGGTTGCTTGTGCATTCTGGGTGGTTGCTAGTGTGTCCGGGGTGGTTGCTAGGGCACTCTGGATGGTTGCTGGGGTGTTCTGGGTGGTTGCTAGTTGCATTGTAAGTGGCTGCTACTGTGTTCTAGATGGTTACTAGAGTGTTCTGGGTAATTGCTAGTGTGTTCTAGGTGGTTGCTTGTGTGTTCTGTGTATCTGTGTGTTCGGGGTGGTTGCTAGGGCACTCTGGGTGGGTGCTAGAGCATTGTGGGTGTTTTCTGGGTCATTGTGGGTGGTTGCTAGGGCACTCTGATTGGTTGCTAGAGCATTGTGGGTGGTTGCTAGGGCACTTTGGATGGTTGCTGGGGTGTTCTGGTTGAATGCTAGGGCTTTTAAGTGGTTGCTAGGGTGTTCTAGCTGGTTGCTAGGGCATTCTGGGTGGTTGCTAGTGTGTCCTGGGTGGTTGCTAGGGTGCTCTGGATTGTTGCTGGGGTGTACTGCGTGGTTGCTAGTGCATTGTTGGTGGCTGCTACTGTGTTCTAGGTTGTTACTAGTGTGTTCTGGGTGATCGCTAGTGTGTTCCGGGTGGTTGCTAGGGTGCTCTGGATGGTTGCTGGGTGTTCTGGGTGGTTGCTTGGGCATTCTGGGTAGTTGTTAGTGTGTTCTGGGTGGTTGCAAGGGCATTCTAGGTGGTTGCTAGGGAGCTCTGGATGGTTGCTGGGGCATTTTAGCTGGTTGCTATGGTGTTCTGTGTGGTTGCTAGGGTGTTCTAGGCAGTTGGTAGGGCGTATGACTTGGGTCCCTCCTTCACTGCAACCCTGTGGGAATTTTTTTCACCTGTTTATCATCTGCCAAGTGAAAATCTAGAAAGTCTAATTGCTTAGAAAAGTAATAGCACACCTCTCTATAAGCTGCAGGATTTCAGGTATCAATCATGTTCATAGCACAAACAATGTGGGATAAGTTATGTACATAAGTTTAATGCTTATGGTGATAGTGATTCTTGCCTTGGCAGGCATTACTAATGAGATGTGAAGTGTATGCTATAAAACCATTATTGAAAATTGTATGCATAGACTGTGCAAACGTACTTTTTGTAAGGTTGCTACAAAAAGATGCAAACAGCACTAGCTTATATGATCCAAAGATGCTTCAAGGCTCCAAAGATAAGTAAAGATTGTTTTGAAAGCAAGCAAAATGGTATATAATCATTCCAAAATGAACATTTTCATGCCCTATATATTATCTCTCGCCTGAAGTCTCAAGATGGGGTTCAAAATTACATTTATAACAGCTGCAGTCCTACAGCTAAAGATAAGGCAATGAAAACGTTGTTATCTGGTTGGAGTCTGTTGTTTTTTGACGAGCTTGTTTCTTTAATCAAGCTACAAGCTTCAGCAAATATACTAAAGAAAAACACTGGACATTGAGTAACATCTAGGAAAATGATTAATAGGTTCATTCTGAAGAGTCATCTCACAAGAGTTTTTCAACATAACTAGAAGTATAATTTATACCTGATGTGAATCCTCTCCGCTGGTCTAACAGAGACTGTGACAGATACAGCGTTTAAACATTAATAATGTTATACTTTGGACCAGTGCAATGAAGAGCAGAGCTTTGAACATGCTAAATGGAATAAAGTCACACAGGAGTTTATCATACACAACAATATTGCTGAAATACTTTGGTCAAATTACTCAGATTCCTCTTTGGTCCTTCTTGTTTTTTCTTCCCTTTTATGGCCTTTTTTTTAGTTCAAAGAGAAGCCGCCAAGATGTGTCATGTGTGGCAACATGGAAAGCTCTCCCAAAACTGGTTAAAATACAATGTCAACATTGCAACATGTGTAGCAATCATTTGGGAGGCATTTAATAAACTCGTATTATTATAAAGAGCTACTTTGTGTTTTTTTGCACTTAGTGCAACGTAACTCAATATACAGTTAGCAAGGAAACAATTATAAATAATAGATAGATCTGAAACCTGTCATATGGCTTATACGAGTTCAACGGAAGACCCTTTATTTTTTACATGTTCACATTTCCTGCCTCAGACAATGCAAGTAAACTTTGGTATGTTTAAAATAGTATTCCAACACATAAAAGAGTAAACTAAAAACACGTATGCATGTATATTAATAATTAGACCTGTTGCGATTCTTAGATTGACTGCAAGCGATCACGTGGTCAACAATTATAAACAATTATGGGTAACTGCTCCAGGCGGTTGGTTGGGAGCCTCTCCTCCCCTCGTGGTCGACGGCCGTTCCTCCGCTTCCAGGCGGCCGGGCTCCTCCATCCTCCGGCGGATGGCCACGGCTGCTCCTTTGGGGTGGACGGTAGCGGCGAGAACTCCACTACGGCGTATCCCTCCTCCTTTCCGGATTTCGGCACCAGTGTAAAGGGGTTAAGATGGGCAAAGTGGAGGCGAGAACCGGCTTGACAATATAAATAATATTCTAATGAAGAACTGAACCAAAAAGACAAACACACACACAGGTGTCGGGCTCCAGTTGGCCCTTATCCCTCTCGGGCTAATCAGGCCAATTAGGGGCTGGGTGTGCGGAATCACGACCCGGCCCCACCCTGCCACACAAACATAACAACACCACAGACGTTCTTTTCAATGACTTTAAAAAAATTGTCAGAATCATGTCCCAGGACCGTAATAAGGAATTTTCCGACCATCGGAGCAATTCGAGCTTGAAGTACCACCTGTTTTCTCCAGGGGGCAGTAAGCAAATCTCCAGCAGCTTATACGGAGAACAAACCAAACGTACATACAGCAGACAGCACAAGGTGAGAACGCAGCTTGTTGGAGAGCAAATCCGAACACAAGGGATCTCAAGACGTGATTTTCTAAGTTTCAAACTACGTTTAAATTGTGACAGGCACCTAAAGACGCTGTGCTTATAAAGCAATGCAACCAAAGTGAGATGCTCCAAAAGTGTCTATCTGATGCAGGTGTGCATTGACACGTCCTTAGAAAAACCCTTATAATAACTCTAAAACAGACTGACGAATTCAATTGCAAAATGATTTGCTGATGTAGGCCCATTATATGCTTTTGTTCAATGACATGGAAATAAACTATATTTAAAGCCACTTTTTGTCTTGTCTATTTTAATACAATAAATAATGTATTACATCTGAATTATTTTTTATAAAATATATATTAAATTATAATAACTATTTACAATTATTTAATCATTATATTTTGCATAATTTTTATTTGAGTGGCATTTTCCGCAAGTATTTATATATGCGATTAATTGTGATTAATTCGATTAATTAATCGGCATACCATGTAATTAAAGTGAATAAAATGTGAATTGATTGACAGCCCTAAATGATATCTGCTATGATCATGAATAAAACTGAAATTGTACTTTAATGCTCACTAACATCATGTCTATGGGTCGGTTCTGGAGCCTCTGTGACTGTGACTGTGGGCCCTGTGCACCAGGCCACCTGAGCTGGGTTCTGTTTCGTAGCCACGTCTGTTGGATGAGGATCCAGCACTGGGTTTAAGACCTGGAGCTCATTCTGAGGAGTTTGATGAACCTTTTTGCTTGATTCTCCTTCCTTTCCATGACCAGACTCTTGCTCTTGCATCAACTGTCTATACTTCTTCTTAAGGACGAGGTATTTCTCTTCCTGAAATGACAACATGCTTCTGTTAAGAACATAATTTGGGTTTGGAACAGCATGAGAGTGAGCAAATAATGACAGATTTACATTTTTTTTGTCAACTGTCCCTTAAACACAATCATATAGTCACATGGCTGAATAATAGACTTATTATAAAGTATATTCCCTAAGGGGAATCTCAAACTAGCAGTGCAAGTAAATGTGAAAGACGATGTATGATCTAAGCCTCATAGTGTGTGGTGATTAGTATTAATGTGAGAAAATGGGGCCTATCCTAGTCACAGAGTAAATAATGAATCACTGTTGGGACAGAGTCCTATGAGACAATGCTGCAGTGACAGGGAATCAAATGTGATCATATTACAAACGCACATAGCAGCAGAGCGGTAATGATTATTTAATTTCACAGAGAAGAGTTAATCAGTTCAAACAGTGCAGTAATGATCCCAATATGACAACAGATTTACTCACATTCTCAGATTTCACCACAGCAATTTTGTCAATGATGAGTTTGAACTCTTCTCTGTATTTGGCTGCGGAGATAAAAAAAAGAGTATGAGTATAAAGATGGCAAAGCAGTTTTTTTCCCAGCATGCTTTTGAATTACTCATATGTAATATGACCTTGTATTAGTTTTCTGCTTTGTAAATCAAAACTAAGTAATATTTCAAAAGAAAACCCAAAACCACTTGACTCTTAAAGGGACAGTTCACCCAAAAATGAAAACATCATTTGAACAATGCTCAGGCTGTTTTTTTTCCCGGTCTTCATCCGTAGCTCTAAAATCTCGTTTGCATTATTCTCATTGTCATTTCGAAAGAGATTTAACAGCAACGGTGGAGGGCAAGATTTTCAGTGAATAAAGTCTTAAATTTCAGTCTGTACCACACACAAACCAATCGTTTGGCTTGAGAAGATTTGGAAAAAAGCACACAAGTCGTACGCTTTAAAAATAAATATATTTTAGCTTATTTTTATTTTAATGTACGCATTTCAATTTCAAAACTAAATTCCATCAAATCGAATTGCGTAATCTTTAATTTTTTTTTATTAATAATACTTGAACATATTTGTTATGTTATTTTAGTTTTATTAAAGATTACGCAATTCAAATTAAGTTAATTGAAATGCGTAAATCTTAAAAATGGGCTAAAATATTTTGTGTACGGACTACGGTTGCTTTTTATGGCGGTCAGCAGCTCATTGTCACTGTATGCTTTCATTGTATGGAACAGATCAGCATGAACATTTTTCAAAACATTTTCCTTTTGTGTTCCACTGAAAAAAAAGAAAGTCATACAGGTTTGGAATAGCGCGAGGGTGAGTAAATAATGACAAAATTAGCATTTTGGGGTCAACTATCCCTTAAAGTCCAACTTTTCCTGACTTGTAATGGACATTACTCTTTAAACGCTTGTTTATTTATTGACTGGGTCCGTCTACAAGTTATTGAGCATTAAGATTAGGTTCTGTCTAAAGTTTGGTACACTGCACGCACAATGGACTCTGACTCCAGGCCTGTACTTCAGCACAGGCTGACTGCATCACAGAGGAGGGACCAGAAACTGTAGGTGACTCAAATTACCAAAGAAGAATAGAAAATGATTAAATGACCTACACAAACAAATTCTACATTCATATATTGCTCATATGAGTCACCATTTCAACAGCCTTGACCAGACAGGATTAGTAGTAGTAGTTTTGGTTAGATTCCAGTGGCTTTTTGGTTCATTTTCTCAGCTTGCTTATGCAGAAAAATAAAACTGTAACCCAACAGTTTACAGCTATTTTACTACAGCACATACTAATACTGGCAGATTGTCACATCTAAGTAACATCTCTTAAAATGGCACTTTTTGAACCCGCTTTGGGCCCATGTCAATAATAAATGACGAAAATCTGGCAGTTTTATAATTGAAAAAAACACTAAACAATTGCTTTTCACTGACACTGGCTCTTTTCTACCCTGTCCTAGTTTTATTCTGTTATGTAATTTAATTTTTTGGTTGCCTAGGCAACAAACACAAGCAATGCTTGCTTTTAAAGCACACTGTTGAAGGTCTACATGGTACACTTATTATTATTATTATTAAGGAGTATTTAAATACTGCATAGTCTGTTTAAATTGTTTATTTATACAGGTACATATGATTACAATAAAACACACACGTCAAAAGCGAAACCGCCTGAAAGAGATCCAGCATGTGCGTGACAGAGACTGAGGGGCTTGGCCGTTCAGCAAGCTCCAGCCAGGTATACATGTACAGACCGAACTGCAAACTTCAGCACATAAAACTTCATTCAATATGTTTTACATCTGTATGTACATTAGTGTCTCATAATGCATCGTCAATGTACACTTACGTTTCTCTTGCCAATAAAGTCTGAAATGAAGAGAATCTGCACATTTGATTGTACTATTAAGAAAAAAGTCCACCAGAAACGGCCAGAAGATTGTTAGTACAACATGTCCACTGATTTTAAGGCATATATACAAAGATTAATACCTGAAAATGTGTCTAATTAACCCTTTCCACATTATTCAAATTATTTAAATAAATGATGACTAACCAAGCTAACTAAGTTCTTGCAGGTAAGATATAAATAAGTATATTTACGATGACTTTTTAATGTTTGTTGTAACGTATCATGTACCACTTAATCACAAATGATCACAAAAATCTGTGACATTGTTTTCATCGATTCATAGCCCTAATATAAATATATGGATGGAAGCCCGGCCACTGTCTAAACAATTACGACTGATAAATACCACTTGAGCTACATTTTTGTTAGGTGTCATTTACAATCAAGCTGTCATTTTGCAATTAAATTATGCAAAGAAATTGAAAATATTATGTAATTGTGAATGTATTTAGAATACATACATTTTAGCTATAAAATTAGGCAATACATTGAACAGTATAGATATTGATATCAAATACCAATACTGATATTGTCACCAATATCTGATAAACTGATGTATCAATATTGATATATTTTAGTTTTCTTTCAGCCTTAATATGCTTTTTACATTATTTATGACCTATTTCTTCATTAATGAACCTAATGAAGTAATATTAAAATATGATTGTCTATGAACAATGTAATGAAACTACACATACAAAATTTACAAAAGGTTTTTAAAGGTTTACAGTCCATTTTTTTATCACTTAAACGTCTTTGAAAATACCCTGTTTTTGTGGAATATTTTATCCTACAGTCCAATATCATGCATAAAATATACTTAAATCAAAAGTCATATATAACAAACATACTTGAATAGTTGATTTCAAAATGTAGTTCACGACTTCAAAACACGTCAATTTTAAAAAATGCATTTTATAAGGGAAGGCTCAGAAACTAGCACCAATCAAACTGGAATTATGCAAACTGCCATTTTTACTGTTTACCAACTGGCTGATAATATATCAGGGCTTGGATCTTGAACCTTTAAATACCCTACACAACCTTTCCGTTTTCCTGCCAGGGGAAAAAGACATCGAGGATGGCATTGCAACAGCACATCCACAACAACAGGAAACCATTAGGGAAGTCACCACTTAACAAACGCAGCCAGCAAAATTCCTGCCTTGGTGCTGAGAGGTGCACGGTTTAGATTTCCAAGCTTATTTATTACTCTACGCTGGATAACTGCATGGCAACAGCATGAGACTCTGGAGTCACCATGTTCCCACACAGAAAATAGCAACTGATCCTATAAAAACTGCAATCCTTAAAAGGACTAGTATCATAATAATGGCAGAATTGGAGCGTGGCTTGCATACTGTTGCAGTAACCGTTTCAGAATAATTATGATAATTGGTCAGCAGTGTCAGATTGTAACAGATGCAACAGATTTCGAAACCTCTGTACACAACTGTAGCAGCACAGCTGGACAGAGTATTATCAGCCATTATGGATAATTGTTTTATATATTTATGTTTGACACATGAATGAGGGATTAAATGCAACTTTCATATAATTTAATTAAAAGAATTATTCAATGGTTTATGAAATCATTATGTTCACTATTTGGCCTACTTTGCTGCAACATGCATATAATTAATTATTTTCAATATTATTTATTATTTCATACACAAAACTCTAGCGGTCAGCCAATATGGGGTTTTCAATGGTCGATGCTGATAACTAGAGAGCAGGGTGGCTGATGACCGATAAAATGCGGAAATATATACAGTATGTAATATATAGGCTAGGTAAGGGATAATGTATAGGACTGGGTTATAAGGACCCTTGTTTCCTCCTGAAGGGGTTTATCTTGCCATATTGACCATCTAAATGTACATTATTCACGTACATAGCACAGAGTAGAAGATGCGCTCAAATATGCACTTTAGTGGTCATTATATAAAATATTTGACGGCAGAATGCTGCGATTAACCAATCAGAATCAAGTATTCCAGAGTGCAGTGTCAGTGGCGGATTTAGGAAAGGCCGACATGGGCAGCCGCCCAGGGCGGCATCTTGTGGGTGGGCGGCACGGGGCGCACTACCTTCGACAAAATCTGTTGATTGCTACAGTCATTGTGTTTTGTGCACCAAGTGTTCAGGTCTAAATGTAGTTTTTGTAGAGCTGTTCAGCCGTGACGTCAATTTGTAGGTGGACCCTAAAGTCTAAGCCAAGTTTTCAAAATAAGATCTGTGGTATACATTACTTGGCGATACATGGACGTTTTGTTATACAACATATATTCAGGGACGGATTACGACTTGCAAGGGCCCCCCTCCATTTTTTCATTGTTGATGGGTTTTCGAGCAGGGGGAATCGCCAAACTGGATTGTGCAACCTTAAAGCCCAGGGCCCCCCCAGGCAGTCAAGGGCCCCTGGGCACTGGCCCCATTGGCCCGGTCGGTAATCCATCCCTTCATATATTACACACATTCATACCTGAAAATATTGACTGATCTTATCAAGCTGAAATTGGTCTGTCACTACAAAACATCTTAAATAATCAGTTACAATATGAAAGCCACTTTGAGGCATCAGAAAAGGAAAACAAGCTTCAGCCATCATCAGATGCACATTCAGCATCTGTAAAAAGTTATGTCAAACAATCAATGAGTGCACCAATGGCACTGCCAGTTCCGATCTAGAACTCCACTGTCATGGTTTGGGAATGTGAGGCCCTTCAGGAGGGACCACGAAGAGGAAATTACAGAATTCCATGTGCAATTATGTGTGTTGGTAAAACTTTTCTAAGCTAAAGCAGATGTTTGCCACATCCAGTTTAGAGGTTTACTACAAGCCAAACAAGCTACAGCCCAAAAGACAGAGCTCAAGCAAAGCTAAAGCACAGCAGTGTTAGAAAATGCAGTTTTTAAAACGAAATACCATGAATAAAATGTGCTCAATAATAAACGATCGAAGCATGCTTGCAATGTAGACTGCTTCCTTTATTATGACAGGACCTTCTGAGGGGACATTTGAGGTCCATATTTTTTTTTTTTTTTTGAATGCCCAATTCCCACTACTTAGTTGGTCCTTGTGGTGGCACAGTTACTCATCCAGGTGGCGAGGACAAGTCTCAGTTACCTCAGCTTCTGAGACAGTCAATTCGCGCCTCTTATCACGTGACTCGTTGTGCATGACACCACAGAGACTCATAGCATGTGGACGCTCATGCTACTCTCTGCAATCCACGCACAACTTACCTTGTCCAGAGCCAGAACCACTTATTCGTGACCAGGAGGAGGTTACCCCATGTGACTCCCAAGCCTCCTTTGGTTGTTTAGGAGACCAGACTGGAGTCACTGAGCACACCCCGGATTCGAACTCGCGACTCCGGGTGTGGTAGTCGGTGTCAATACTCGCTGAGCCGAGACATGCTTTAAAAGTTGCACGAGATGCTAACACACGCGCGCGCGCGCGCACACACACACACACACAGTCACACAGACAGACAGAGAGAGATGCGCGCCACAACGGTTAAAGCTTATGTTTACGTAATAAAAACATTAAAAACTGCGCGAACGAGCACGAAAATGCGTTCGGAGTGAACGGCCCCTTGTTTTCCATTCGGCTCCATCTATCAGTAAATAACCGCGAGGACTCGTAACGTGTGAACGCCCCCTCATTCTGAGTACAGACAGAGCGCAAGTAAAGCGAGCATTTTAAGAAATGTCAGATTCTCGTTTACTCACCACGTAGCTGCAAATCGCTATGGTTTATAAAATGCTTATATGTTTTGGACAAGTCTGAATTTTTCACTTTTCCTCCAGAGGAATAGATATAATCCAGGAGAGATGCTTCACTGATGTCCCACATAGCTGACAGGGAGCCGAGAGTAAAATGTAATTTGTACAAAACGTGACGGGTTTTCCTCGAAGATGCTGAAACATGAATCAGCTAATTACTGAAGAGAAGTGTACACTTGCTGTCCAAGTTCACTCCACCCAAATCCGGAGACAGAGCCTCCTACAATTTAACCCTTTGTGCTCCGGAGCCTGTGCAAGAGAATAAAATAATGTATTGTAAATAATTTAGTCATTCATTGCTAGATACAGATCTGCCATCTGGTGTTTCATAAAAGGGTTAAACCTTTGTGAGGCCGTAGTGACATTTTTGTCTTTTTCAATTTTTCCATTTGTAATTTTTTTATTTTTTTTAATAAATGAGTTAATGCCATAGGCATACATTTGACCAAAGGTGTGTATTTTGGGGGAACTTTGATATTTCAAGCTCAGTTCCTATAATACATCTATAATACACTGTGTACACAAAATAGTTACACTCAGGGCCTTAAGGACACAAATGTCCCCATTGAAACCCATTAAAAACTGCAATATTTGATCCTAGTGCCATTAAAGCATAAAATATTTAATTGTATGATATTATGCTTTCATTCCGGAGCCCTGGCCTCAAAATGTTTATTTTATATTTTCCACCAGATGGCGCCATTTTTCTCATGTTTAGCCTATGGAGCAATTACATGCTTTTTTCCTATTTTCTGTTTGCTGTATTATAGAGCACTGCAGACCAGTTGAATAAATCATCCAGATAATATTGTGTACGTGTGTTGGTATGAATGTCAGAGTGTGTGTTTTATGTGCGTATTGAGAAATTTGTATTTGTGTATGTAAAAAATAACAGTGGCATCATGTAAACAAACTGGCATTTAAAGGGTTAAAGTCCAGAAAATGAATGAATATTTGTTAGTTATGATCTGGACTGATGCTGATTAAACAATCTAAGTCAGTGAATGTGGAAAATAATATGAATATATCATATTTTTTTATAGCTGACACTGCACAAAAAATATTGCACAATGTTGTTGCTAATCATTGACATATCCCAGACTGTGATAATCACAAAAAAAAGTCCCCTATGCATATTGAATATGGAAAATAATATTTTTTTTTGTGTTTTTTTGTTTTTTCTCATTAAAAACAACATTGGAATTATGTAAACAAACTGGCATTTAAAGAGTTAAAATCCAAAAAAATTATGAATATTTGGTAGTTATGATCTGGACTGATGTTGGTTAAAAATATTAACTCATTGAAAGTGGAAAATAATATTAATATATGATATTATTAATTTATTTTATTATAGTTTTTTTTTTTTGACGTGGACATTTTTGTCCTCTAAGGACCTCTGAGTAACGCAAAAGGTTTAACAGTGTATATAAATATAAAAGGCTGCTTTTGAACTCAAAAAATCATATAAACCAAATGATTTCAATATTCAATGTGCCTTATTACAGTGATGTGGAATTTAAAGTGTGAAGGTCGTCCTTAAATTTTATATACATGCATAATTTTATGAATCACGTAAAACAATAATATTTTTAATTATTCAAATTTCAAAATGAGACGTTGATTCTTATATTTACTGTTGATTCGACTGCTGCATTCCCAGGGTGAGGAGTCTGTTAATGTTTAATACTCTGGAATTTTTGGGAGGGCAACATTTTCTACAGGTCACTCATTCAGCTGATAGTCACATGCTTCACCCTCAATCTACATTTACTTTAATGTCTCACATTAATGTGGTCTAGTGGTATCTTCAAATCCTACAAGGTGCGATCCACCAACTATTTAGCCCTTGATCAAGAATATTAACCTCAGGTTACTCCAAAGGGGGAAGTTCCTGTAATAAACGTCAAACAAATTGCTTAGTGTGGACAAAAATGTCACTTAGTACTGACCCACATATAAGGCCCTTTCCTACTGCATGAACTAAAGCCCGTTTCAGATATGGCTACTTCTACTCAGAACAACAACTTTTGTTGTTTTTGAACTTTAGAAACTATTGTTCCTCTTAGCCGTTTAGAGGGATTTTAGAGGGACTTTTTAGCTCCTCCTCCTGGGTAGGTACTTTTAGGTCTAAGAGGGACTATGGGAGGTGCTGCAGCTTTTGTGATTGGTCAAATATTCTGCAGCCGCCACGAGTAAACAAACGAGTAGCTGCTAGCATGCTACTCAGAATATTGTGCTCATTTTTCCAATTCCCTTAACAAGAATAACATAAAAGCAACAAAGCTTTGCGTTTTCATTGCATCTGTACTCTGTGACCATAAAGAAAATAAAGTGATTTCTGGATTTACTACATTTCATTTTTCCTGGGATAGTCATAAAAGCCTTTATTGTAATAGATCATGTTGATAAAAAGGTTTCTAGTGCATTTATAGGGCGCTCCTTTTATGTGTGCGAATGCAAGAGGGAAAAGTCTCCTAGGGTGTGACCTTCCTCTTGAGGGTTCTCATCTAAAAAATCCTAAAGAAAAAGTTCAGGGACTGTGTGGGAAAGGGGCTAGAAGGATGACAACTGACATGAAGCATTATCACTCGGTGCAAGAAATGTTACCTGCGACACAATTTGAAACCTACGCTCTCACTTTAGTCACATAGAGAGCTGAAAACTACGGTGCTATCCTTTACTTTTGCCTCTGGGATTTGGCATCCAGTAATCCAAAGGTACAGTATAGTACAGTCAGAGGCACAGTACACTGTGTAATTGTACACAGCAGAGTAATTGTAAAAATGATGGTAAATGCATCCCATTTGCATCATAACTCTACCTCTCTGGGGGGGGGTTCCAAACAAATTTCCATTTAATTAAGTAATAGGCTTGTCATTTCATTTTCATTTGCATTAACCCCTTCAAAAATGCAATACTGGAATGACAATAAGCTCCTTAAGGCTGATACAACAACAGTAATCTCAGCAAAGTTGTATTTATTAACTGCGCCGTATGGTCACCTTCATTTTTCGAAACACCTAAGTAATGATTATGATTATGAGACATATGTTACGTCTAATGGGACAAAATCGGAAAAGAAAAACAGCTTAAATATTAAACCAAGCATAAGTAATTTAAAAAAAAAAAAAATCCCGTAGAAACTCAGTTTATGCTCTAGCCAGGTTTCTTCTAATATATGACTAATGTGAACCTTTTATATTTACTATTATTTACTATTATTTATTATTATTATTATTATTATTATTATTATTATTATCAGGGCTCATCGTAAAGGATTTTCACTTGCCCTGCTAACAAAAAAAAACAACAAAAAAACCCACTTACTCACTAGTTCTCCTATACACCGAAGCTTGGTCCTCGCTCCACACTCTAACGGGCGACAGCAGCGCCTCCCCAGGCGGATCGGAGGCAGTACTCCGCCCCTGGCAACGGCCCTGACCACTTCTAGGAGCCCCTTCTCCCCTCTGCTTCCAGGCGTCCAGGCTCCTCCGTCCCCCGGCAGATGGCCGCGGCTGCTCCGTTGGGGTGGACAGTAGCGGCGAGAGCTCCACTATGGCGTATCCCTCCTCCTTCCCGGGTTTCAGCACCAGTGTAAAGGAGATTAAGGGAAAGGAGGAGGCGAGAACCGGCTTGACAATATAAATAATAGTTTTAATGATAAACTTAAAAGACACAAACACACACATGACGGTCAGCTGCCCATAAACGATCTCTCTCTGTCGCACCACCATCCGCAGTCGGCCTTTATCCCTCTCGGAGGCCCTGTCACAATGTCAATATATGTCCTGTATGTATAATATTTATATTTTTAATTACGTTTACATTTTCTTTATAAAAAAACAAAACTAGATTTTCTGCAAAATGGCTGTAAATGATGCAAAACATTACTAAATGACTTTTTATTTTCAACCCATTTTTATTGATGCCTCCAAGACTATCACAAATTATTCTCACAGTTTCGACAAAACCTTATCTGTGTTAGCCAGCTAGATCATTTTATCTCTTTTTATTCTTTTTCATTTTCTCCCTTTTTCTCCCCAATTTGGAATGCCCAACTCCCAATGCGCTCCAAGTCCTCGTGGTGGCGTAGTGACTCGCCTCAATCCGGATGGCGGAGGACGAATCTCAGTTGCCTCCATCTCTAAAACAGTCAATCCGCGCATCTTATCACATGGCTTGATGAGCACGTTACCGCAGAGACGTATCGCATGTGGCGGCCCGTGATAATTCCATCCAAATGTAGGTGAATATCAAGGAGCAATATGGACTCTTCTGCAGTTTTATACTGATCCAGTACCACATTAGATGGAGATATTGATGTTTCTTTTCTTTTCCTTCCCTTTTTTTTTTGTCCCAGTGTGTTCTAATTTGCCATGTTGTTTAATGTTGTTTTCAGAGATGCAAACTCATGAGAGGTGAAAAAGTTGAGAAAGTCAGCAGGTGTTCCCGATGTATATATTCAGTTGATTTGTTTGTTGTATTTAAAGCCTTTTTGTTTGTTTTTTAAGTGTTAAGCTTAAAGGGATAGTTCCGCCAAAATTGAAAATTCTTTCATGTTTTACTCACCCTCGTGCCATCCCAGATGCATGACTTTCTTTCTTCTGCAGAACACAAATGAAGATTTTAAGAATCATTCTCAGCTCTGTAGGTCCATTCAAGGCAAGTGAATGGGTGCCAAAGAGTTTAGTGGTTAAATCCAACTCTTCAGAAGTGATATGATAGGTGTGGGTGAGAAACAGATCAATATTTAAGACCTTTATTACTATAAATTCTCCTCCCTGCTCTGTCAATCTCCACTTAAACGTACACATTCACATTCTTCTTCTTGTGTTTTTGGTGATTCACATTCTTTGTGCATATTGCTGAAATGTTCTTTGAAGAATCGTAATTTGTGTTATGTAGAAGAAAGAAAGTCATACACATCTGGGATGGCATGAAGGTGAGTAAATGATGAGATCATTTTCATTTGTGGGTGAACTATTCCTTTAAAGTGACCATTTCCAAACAATTTGGGTAAAAAAGGTGACGAGCATGTTATCAGTTGCATTGCTTATGTATGCAATAAATAATATATTCATTAAATCTGTACATTTCTTTGTATCATTATTACACTATATTCTGTTGAAAAAAAAATAAAATATTTATGTAAGTTTAAAAGTATGACCAGAATTTAGGTGTACCCTACTGAAATTCTACATACTACAAACTAATTAAAAAAAAGAAATACTATGAAAACACCGCATGAACACCCCATAAAAGCTCTAGTAACCACCCTGAATACCTTAGCATTGGCATAGCAACACAATAAATTAAAACTACTCTGAACACCATTGCACTCACATTGCAATACCATGGCAACCACCCAAACAGTAGCATCATGGCTCCACGTTTTTGCACAGACAAATGAAAATATCTTGTTTACTTTTACATGTCTGCTTAAAACATCTCACAGGTTAATGGTCTCATGGATGGAGAGATATCTAATTCGACATTCCACGCCCTCTCCCTGGATCTGTGTGTAAGATTGTTAACCTTATATTATTCCAGTGTGCCTAATGATGTCAGATGTTGATTGGCAGCTTTTGTGACAATACAAAGGTCACTCGGAGTCTAATGGTGCTGTGTGACATGTACTGGGCTGTACTCATGGTGAGCCTCTCCATATGGCCGCTGCATGTCGTGGGGCCTTTTCGCAATAGAAAACCTAGTAAGCGTGCTTCGACTGTCTGTTTCCATTATTTCTCCCTTGTACAAACACTGCCTAAATCCAATCACCTAGGCCTCTAAAGAGGATGATGTTGATTAAAGAGAACTCGGAGAATCCCGTTTACACTAACACACTAGCATACAGTGCCACTGCCCACCTACCCCCACCATCATGGCCAGAGAAACACAGCCTGGGGTTTACAGACTGGATTGTTTTGACAGACAATAGTGTCTACCTGATTTTAATCCCAGAGCTGCATAGAGTACTGGGATTGGCAGCATTTAATAAAGGAAAGTGCTCTCATAATCTGGATTTGCCAAAATGCTCTTTTGTGTTAATAGACAATTTTAACAGGATGCTTTATGACATCTGTCACAAAGGAGAAGCATTAACCCTTGCTAGACTCATTGCATCTAGTCTTTATTATACTTGAACTATATTTTAAAAACATCACTGATATACTGTGTGTGTGTGTGTGTGTGTGTGTGTTTTATATATATATATATATATATATACATACTGTATATAATCATCACAAACATCATAGATATTTTATAAAACTATTTCAAAACTGATTTAGAAAACATAGATTTTAGTTTTTTACAAATATCCCAGTAAGGTTGTAGATGTTAACATTAGTTTATGAAATAGTTAGCATTAACTAACAATGACTTATAGGGAATTAATTTCTTTGAGAAATGTTGTAAATGTTGTAAAAATGTATTTATTGTTAGTTTAACACACCAAATCACCTAATGTTAATGTATACAGCCATTTCAAGTGTTACCAACAATCAATATATTTTCAAATTGATGTCTACATGCAGCACATAAATGATCAATAAGGCATTTAACACTCAAGAAACTGTTTTAGCCTATTTTTAATATATATGAATTGTGTGAAGCTTAATATATATATATATATATATATATATATATATATATATATATATATATATATATATATATACACTTTTTATGGAAATAATTTGGTACTTTTATTCACCAAAGTGGCATTCAACTGATCACAGTGTACAGTCAAGATATTAATAACGAGAAAAAATTACTATTACAATTTGACTTTTTTTTTTCAGAATTTTTTAAACAACTTCAAAGAGTCTCATCAAAAAATCCTCCATGTGCAGCAAGGACAGTTTTGCAGATCTTTGGCATTCTAGCTGTCTGTTTGTCCAGATACTCCGGTGACATTTCACCCCACACTTCCTGTAGCACTTGCCATAGATGTGTCTGTCTTGTCGGGCACTTCTCACACACCTTACAGTCTAGCTGATCCCACAAAACCTCAATGGGGTTAAGATCCGTAACACTCTTTTCCAATTATCTGTTGTCCAATGTCTGTTTCTTTGCCCACTCGAACCTTTTCTTTTTGTTTTTCTGTTTCAAAAGTGTCTTTTTCTTTGCAATTCTTCCCACAAGTCCTCCTGAGTCTCTCTTTACTGTTGTACATGAAACTGGTGTTTAGCGGGTAGAATTCAATGAAGCTGTCAGCGGAGGACATGTGAGGCGTCTATTTCTCAAACTAGAGACTCTGATGTACTTATCCTCTTGTTTAGTTGCACATCTGGTCTTCCACATCCCTTTCTGTCCTTGTTAGAGACAGTTGTGCTTTGTCTTTGAAGACTGTAGTTACACCTTTGTATGAAATCTTCAGTTGTTTAGCCATTTCAAGCATTGTATCGCTTTCATTCCTCAAATTTTTGTTGTTGCCATTTTTGACCTAATATTGACCTCAATACATGCCAGTCTATTGCATACAGTGGCAACTCAAAAACAAACACTAAGACAATGTTAAGCTTTATTTAATAAACCAAATAGCTTTCAGCAGTGTTTGATATAATGGCAAGTGATTTTCTAGTACCAAATTAGCAATTTAGCCCGATTACACAAGGATAAGGTGTTGGAGTGATGCTGCTGTCTAAATTTGATCAAAAATGACTTTTTTCAAATAGTGATGGAGCTGTTGTTTACATCCGTAATGTCCTGACTATACTTTGTGATCAGTTGAATGCCACTTTGGTGAACTAAAGTATCAATTTCCTTCTGAAAAAGCAAAATCTGTACATTATTCCAAACTTTTGGCCGCCAGTGTATCTAAAACTTAAAATATATTTTTTCATTTTATTAAAGATTGCTCAATGCTCAATTTAAGTTGATGGAATTTTGAAATGAAACTAAAATGTTAAAATATTATTTTTTAATAATAGGCATTGATGTTTGTTAATGTTTTAATATTTTCATTATTGTAAGTTATTATTAAGTGTAACCAAGAATATCTAGCTTTTTTCTGTAATTGAGGGTCCCCAGGTTAGATAAGAGTGAGGAATTCCAGCATTTTTGAAGGTTGAAATTTCCTGTTTTAGAGGCGTGTTTTACCTACACATCAGTGTTAACTTTCCAATGATGGCAGTTGTGCCTTGATTTGTACATTTCAGTTGATAAATTAGTTCAGGTTAAAAGTTGCAGTTTATATCACCTAACCTGACAATCTGAGCATAAATTATATTCCAGCAACAAGCATGGGGATATTTGCACATACACACAAACACACACGCACACACCCGAACTAGGCAGCTAATCGACTCAGGCTGTGTAATTACATTTGGGTTGAATCGGAAAGCTGCATTTTTATAATTAAAGTCCAGTGTATCAGCGTTGAAGCATAATAAAATAGTTCTAAAATGGAGGATTACATTGATAAGCCCCAGAAGGCCAGATGTGGGAATTGGGGGGCGGGCGGGGTAGATCCGGCAGATCTAGGATCGGATTAATGGCGAAAATCCAACAGGCCGGAACGTTGCCTTTTCCCTGAGGATTAGGGTCTTGTGTGGAGTCAACATGCTGTAATCCACCGATTAGCTGATATAATCACCTGTAAATACACCTTGGCCCACACTCATCCCGCACTGCCAACCAATGCCATCCACGAAGGGCAAACATTTCTGCCAACCCAGTTCAAAGCTGAAGATGTCCGATTTAGAAGAATCTAATAGACTTGGACCTAGATGAAACGAGAAGATGGAGATTCCTTAATAAGATAGGATAGGACATCAAAGTACTGAGACAAAATATATATGAAACATTACAATTAATTTCAATGATGTTAAAGGGAAAGTTCACCCTAAAATAAATTCTGCCATCATTTACTCACCCTCATGTTGTTCCACACCCATATACTTTCTTTTTTTCTTCAGTCGAACACCAAAGGGGGTGTTAGGCAAAATGTCAGCCTCAGTCCCGTCCCCAACATGTCATTTTGTGTTCCATGAAAGCAAAAAGAAAGTCATATCGGTTTCAAACAACATTATGGTGAGTACATAATTGTAATTTTTGGATGAACTATCCATTTAAACAGTTTGAGAGTAAATGCAAGTGTATTTTACAACATGTAAACACACGAGCCAAGCATTTAATCTTTTGTTTATATTTCTATTCAACAAATTCAGAATGGTAGTATATCTACTGAATGCAATGCATCATGAATCAAAGTCATTCCTGTGTTTAATTACATATGGTGTCTAAAGACATACAGTCTACATATAGATCAAACTACAGTTAAAGTCAGTGTTAACTTAAAACCACTTCAGAGGTTGCAGGAATGGATTAAACCAGGGGAAGTCTTTGTTTAGACTATCCTGCACAAATAAATGTCAAGTAGTTCTCTAATTTATGACCGTCTAGCTGATGGAAATACCCAATAATGAAACAACGGGTAATACCAAATAGGTAGCCTACCTGAAATGACTCATTGTGATTGATTGCTGTTTCCACTTACACATCAGTTGTGTGTTTTGAGTATTCTGTGTGTGGCAAACTGATGTGGAAATGTGTAAAAGATTGAAACGTCCTCTAATATTGCAATACACTAGAATATAAAATTATTCTGTTAAAATAGCTTGTCAGAGGGACAGAGTTCACTGTCTACAGTGCATGTCATTCATCTCTGAAGTCTGCCTCCCTCTGGTGGTCAAGTCTACAATTGACTTTTCTGAATTCATGTATATATTACTTTCTGACTGGAAGGGGAAACTATTCCATTTAAGATGCACTAATGGGCTTTTCACTCGTGAAATTGATAAACCAGGGTTATTTTAAACCTGTAAACACCACCTCTAATTTTAACTCCCTCACAGTAATACTGGGTTGTTCCATGTGTATCATTGTTTATACTGCAATTAATCCTGCACAGCCAATTCTCGAGATTTCACCCAATATGGATAATTCTCTCATCATTTACCCACCCTCACGCCATCCCAGATGTGTAACACTTTCTTTCTTCTAATGTACAACAACGAAGATTTTTGATATCTTATTCACGCTAGCGCCATCTTTGATTTTGAATGGCAATGGCAATGACAAGGAGGCTGTGAGGGATAGAAGTCTCTTCAGTGGCATGAATGGTATAAAGCTGTATAAAGCTCCTAGATCACATCTGATTTTCCACAAGTCATGTTGTCTCCTTCGTATACTGAATGTTCTTGGACAGATATTGTAAAACTATTTTAAACAACACTTTAAACTGCAGAACAGCCCATTGAAGAGACTGTAAGTCTATCCGTCACAGCCTCATTGTCACTCCCATTAAAAATCAAAGATGGCGCTTGCGTGAATAACGTATTTTTTATTTATTTATTTATTTTCCGATTTGAGGGTCCAAAAAGCACATAAAGGACAGCACAAAAGTAATCCAATGACTCCAGTGGTTAAATTCAGATCTTCAAAAGCGATATGGTTGGTGTGGGTGAGAAACAGATCAATATTCTCATTTTGTTTCTGGCAATTCGTTTTTATAACAAATTGTTTTAAGCATATCGCTACCTACTGGGCAGCTTCAATGTTGATTTCTTCTCACCCACACCTATAATATTGCTTCTGAATATATGGATTTAACCACTGGAGTTATGTGGATTACTTTTGTGCTTTCTTGAGCTTCAAAATGTTGGTCACCATTCAGTTGCATGTATGGACCTACAGAGCTGATATAATCTTCTAGAAATCTCCATTTGTGTGCAGCCAGAGGAAAGAAAGTACTCATCTGGGTTGGCATGAGGAAATGAAGAGAGAATTTTCATTTTTAAGTACTTCGAAGGGAGCAGGACATTACTTTATTCTGAAAATAACTTTGACGTAGTAGCAAATATTGACTCTTTGTGTCTTTAATACAAACTTATTTTAAATTCAAGTAGACAAATACTCTGTGCACCTTTAACTCTATATATTAAAGTGATAAGAATCACGGCACACACAATAAAAATAAATAAAGGGTCCCTAATAATCACAACTCACACCAAACTCAACAATTACTGAACGATGTCTTTTATTTTGAAAGACATTTAAAGGACACTCCCTCAAATGGGATACAATGTTATTTTGGTTCTTAGCAGATTTCAAAATACATTTTTGACAAATCAAGACGACAAAACAAAAAAGCACAATTCTGTGAAGTGAAATGATACAATTATAGACCACATTTTACATATAAAACAACGCAAGCTCAATAAATATAACGAACACAAAAACACATAATGGGGGGGGGGGGTTAGTAATGCACCAGGCAGTTGGATGAGATCATATGCTTACAGAAAAAAATAATTAATACATTTGCTATGTTTTGAACACCATCATGGACTTTCACTTAAACCAAATATCAACATCCCTTAGAGTATTCAGTGTCTTGTAAGCTTTTGTAAGTGCTGATATGTGGTCAGGCGACTCTCCCAAAATCCTAAATGTATCAAGCCATAATACTGAATTGAAATCAATATCATGAATACCACAACAAATATTTCTCTCTGTCAAAAATCTGTGCATTTTTCTGCAAGCAACAGTATGCATTTAAACGCCTGCTTAAAGATATTTGCGTTCCTAAACTGACCTCAGACTTTCCAACTAGTTTTTTCTGACACTACAGTTATTTGAACAAGACCAATGCATCTGGATATACAGCAGGAGGTTAAATTAATCTATATCCTAAAAAATAAGCATTTCAAACCAAAAGGTTTTATTGTGTAAGCAGTTGCATGACAAAAATATCAATGTAACACTGGTCCAAAAGCATATTTGTAACCTGCTTTAGCCACTACTCAAGTTAAATGTAAAATCAGAATTATTTTGGTTCAGAACAAAGTTTGGGTCAATATCTGTCATTCGTTCAGTGATGCATGTATGGACATGTGGATACACACATCTGAAAACCAGAGATACGTTCACTCTTTCTCATTTATAAACACACACACACACACACACACACACACACACACACACACACACACACACACACACACACATTCACATACAGTAGTGCAGTTAACATAATAACCACTTGCATCCTCTTTGTTGAATCCTTTTTAAGCAGAAATACAAAACAAACATTTTAAGGAATCCAATGTGGGCATTTCACTCTTATGTTCAGTGAATCTCTACTTCCGTATGACCCTTCCCAACCTCAAACGGCCCAGAGTACGTCTCCTTTCCGTAACTCCACCGTTCGACTGAAAGCTTTATCCTCTTTTGAAGTTAGTTGTGTTTTACAAAGTGCAACGGGTTAATGAGCCAACGTTATCCTGTAGATAAAGGACAGAAAAGCTACTCAGCAGGTTTCTGAGGGGAAGCTCCATAGTGAGGAATCCATCTGAGTGGAAGAGGGAATGGAGAGGGAAGCCAGAGAGCTCATTGGTTAGAGTGCATTTGTGTCCCGCAAAATGAGGTCCTGCAAGGGTGATCTGGAACTGGGTTTGTGCCCGATAGATGCTACACTTCTCTGCGGAGAGAGAGAAAGACCACAAAAGTGAGACACTAATTTACACAAAGTAATTTCTGTCATCAATGATTCACCCTTGTGTAATTTCAAACCTGAATTTTTCTTCAGTAGAGCGTAAGTGGAGATATTTAGCAGAATGTTCAAAGAGCAATGAAAGTGAATGCTGTCAAGCTCCAAAAAAGCACCATTAAAATATGATATTAGTAGACACTATTCCCCCTTTGGGCTGTATTTCATGTCTTCTGAAGCCATATGGTAGCTTTGTACGAGGAATAGACAAAAAATGTAAGTTGTTATTCGCTGAAAATCTTCCCCTCTAGTGTTTGGGTATCTACAAATAGTCTAAAATCCAGGTTTGTTTCCCAGTTTGATGTCAACGATGGCAAACACAATTGGTTATCATGCGTTTTAAATCACAGATCGCAATACAGCAAGTTTGAATATCTAGAAGTGCGCATGAGATTTGAGAACTGCGGCGGAGGGGCGGATTTTAGGCGAATAACGATTTAAATTTCGCACTGTTCCTCAGACAAAGCAACTGTGACTTCAGAAAACTTGGAACAGAGCGCATGAGTCGCATGGACAAGTATTAGGACAAAACATACTTTATGCAATTAAGCGTATGCAGATGCGAGAGCTTGGCCGTCCATTTGAACATACATAACATGAGATCTTGCGTTACTTTGGTGGTTGTCTCGCGTAGCCAGATCATTGACTTAAAACAGTAAAGGTCTGGGGTCTATCGCAGTTTAGGGGCATGTTATTGGAGACGTCTCATACCATAATAAAAGACAGGCAAATACCGGAAAATAAATAATTTATATAATGGTGCACGAGTCTCCGCAAGCGATTGCACAGAAAATTCCAGTTCCAATTTTGTGTGCTAGATGGCTAGTACATCAAAAGTGCTATTAAACTGGTTTTATTTTTATTTAGGTACGTTACTATACATAGATTGACTTTAATTTAATTGCGCTGCTATGCCAGTAGTTGACTTGAAAGAGAAAACTCACTGTAGAAGTGGACAGTTCACATTAATGTCCACTATAGCGCCCCATGTGGCAACGTTGAGAATGCAACATATACTTGCGTTGTATTATGAATTGCCATCTGACACATTTTGGAACGCAACAATGCACACTATTGAGCCAGTGTAGCAAGAAGCGTCTGCGTTCTCATACTTATGTAGAGTATGTTTCGGCCTTAATAGTGCTTTGGGGTTTTTTTTGCTCAGTTTAGGAGCTTGACAGTCCATTGGCGCTTTATACTTTTGTCATATGGAAAGTGTGTCTAAACATTCAGCCCATAATATCTGTTTTTTTTTTTTTGGTTTATAGAAAAACATATAAGGCTTTGAAAGGACATGAGTGTGAGTAAATGGTGCCAACGCAATACTGAAATAAACAATAGTCAAACAAACAGGCACACTCAATACTTACGAAGCTGTGAGTGTTGAGTTGAGCACCAGTGTGGTGCGTATCCTGTAAAGCTGAGCCAGTGTGAGCTTTTTATACTGCTGGGGTCTCTTTCTGCCAGCCATTCCCTCCAGACCATTAGGAGGCGATAGCTCCCCATCTGATGCGCTGTACGGAATCTGGTTACTACCAGCCTTTTGTGCTATTTTGGCATGCCTCAATGCATCCAAAAGCATGCCTGATGGCATACTGCACGCAAGTCTGTGGCTTTCGTCTGTCTCTGCATCCGTAAGTAAAGAATCATCCAATTCCGTAGGGCTGAGTTCTGACAAGCTCCTGCTGAGCACCGCACCGTCTAAACATTTCACTCTCTGCTCCCATAAGTGTTGACTTCCTTTGCACTCTGTGGCTGCCCTGGCAACACTGTGGTTGCGTTTACTGTAGTAATCTGTAGACAGCAGATTGTCTTCCGAGCAGGACTTGACCGCGAGTCTCTCCAGGAAGGGCAGCCGACACCGGACAGGCGGGCGACGCCTGGGTTTCAGGGAGTGCGCCACTGAGTTCTGTGAACCGCACAAGCTCTTATCCTCCTCATCATCTTCCTCGTCCACATTTTCCTGCTCCTCGTCTTCCGTCGTCTCAGACTTGTCCTCCTCAGATTCGTCTCCTTCCGGTGCAACCGTTAGGTTTCGCGTTTCCACCATGGACTCCGGTGAGAGGGTCCCGTAGGCGCTGTCCATAGACATCGAACAGTATTGTGGGTCCATGTCCGAGCTCTTTTGACTGTCTGGATGGGTGTCAAAGTTTTTACCCTTATGTGGGATGGTAGAATGGGGGTATGGAGGATCAGGGCGGAGGGGCAGGGAGGACAGATCAGCATCAGGGTCTGAAGGCCCATCTGGCTCAGCCTGAAGAATGGAGGGATCTAGAGACGATCCAGAATCGTCCATATCCATCACCAACAGGGTCTCTGTGGAGCCATCTGATTGGCTGAAAAAGAGAAAAATTAATTTAGGTTAATTTATACCAGAAGTCGACCAATACGCGTTTTCTAAATACTGATAAAGTTGATATTTACAGCCTGATTTCAAGGAAATGACATGTGACAACATTCTTGCAATGTGATCATTGTGGCAGTTCCGATGTGAGATGTCCACTCTGTGGTGCTAAAAGTGGGTTAAATGTTCTCCCAAACAGATGGTTTTTTACGTAAATGTTCTACCTAGTTTTAAATGTACAAAACACACCTCCCTACCCAAAACCTTAAACCTAAACCTAACCGATAGTGTCATAAAAAGCAAATGGGACAAGAAAAACGCAATATCTAACGCAACCAAGTCATTTTGTGGTGCGTCTTTGACACTTTCCTCTCACAAGTCAATTTGGGTGCTCTTCGGGACTCGTACCCCGGTCCTTTGTATTGCAAGTGTAATGCTCTATCAGTTGAGCTACCACGCAATTTGATCACGCTTCAACAAGCTTTTAAATGTATGTAGTTATGTAAAGCAAAACTTTAAATGTATCGGCTTACAGTAAAAGTGTTTTCTTGTCATTAAGGCGCAGTCGCATTTACCTTGGAGGGTTGATTCTTTGCCACCGGAAGTCCATTGTACGAAATTTACGATTGCGCAGATTCCCACGGAGCTATTGACTGCATTTCGCCCATGGAATTTCGCCATTCCAAGATAAATGTGACCGCGCCTTAAGATGGCACTATGTGAGGTACAGGGCGAATCAGCCATTTAACTCGTGATTTGGGTGAAAGTGAATAAAATCCATTGTTGTTGTAGTGCCTGTAGTGTTCATTTCAACAGGAAACTGCAATTTCATTGTAAAAATGTAGGCATAGTAATCTGGTTCTGTGAGACCAGGTTGGATATTTAAAGAGCTGGGCAACTGATCGCCAATGTAATGCCAGTATACAGTATATAATTTAATGATAGTAAACAAGATGTACCCCCAAATGATTACCGTATTTTCCGAAATAAAGTCACACCTGACTATAAGCCGCACCAGGGCAAAATCGTGTAATTGAGAGAGAAAAACCCCATATAAGTTGCACTGATAGAGGGATCATGTGGCAAGCTCTAGAATCCAGGAGCAGTTGCCCGACTTCTCTTCATCGGTTTTAGAGCTCCTTCACCGGTTCAGATGTCAAACACGCTCCATGAAGGTTAAAGTACCTCGTAATCTACACACAGTGTTTTTGGGCTTCTTTTAAACGAGAGTAATTGTGTGTAACAGTTTCTCATATTCTTTTTATGTTTCATGAAAGAAACGTCACAATTAAGCCACAACAGTATGCCTGCTGCATTCTACTCATTCATTAACGTCAGCGACTGTGGATATTTCTGATATTTGCAACCCTCTTTGCAATGTATTAATTATCCGGTTCAGTGACTGAATGTTTTTCTAGGAATGTGATGAAATGTCATTTTATGGGCATGTGAGGAGTTTGACAGCGGTTTAGAGTTTGTTAGAAAATGTATGTAATGATGGACTAAATATTTAAACTGGTTGCATAAAGTACTTTGTTAAGGCAAAATATTCTGAATTGGCAACTTTAAAATGCGTCTACCATTTCTATGACAGATGTTTTCATTTGTTTTGTTGCACATGAGTTTGACCAGACGACATCGGTTCTGTATAAATAGGCTATATCGCTTCAGACAGAAAGTCATGGGAAATGTATTTAAATATTTTAGTATTTTAGTCAATATTAAATTAAATAAATATACAGTGCTGTGAAAAAGTATTTGTATTTAGTCCTGATTGGTTCTGTTTTTGTGTGTATATAATAAATTGTTACAAAAATTCTAACAAAATCTAACATAAAAAAGGCAATCGAGTAAATACAAAATGATAATGTTATTTATTGAAGCAAAAAAAGTTATACAATACCAACTGGGCCTGTGTGGAAAATTTTTTGGCCCCTTAGTTGCTAAATCCCCAAATCTACAAAACTGCATTCATGATGGGGTTCAGCTGGACTGGACACACCAGACCTGATTACTGTCAGCCCTGTTCAATCAAATCAACATCTAAATAGAAGTTTTTCAGCAGCATGAAGTTGGATAAAAGGTCTCACCCAGTAGCACACTATGCCAAAGTCAAAGAAATTCCAGAAATGATGAGGAAAAAGGTGATTGAAATACATCAGTCTGGAAAGGGATAAAAAGCTACTTCAAATGCTCTTGGACTCCAAAGAACCACAATGAGAGCCATTATCTCCAAATGGAGAAAACTTGGCACAGTATTGAACCTTCCCAGAAGTGGCCGACCTTCCAAAATGCCTCCAAGAGCACAGCGACGACTCATCCAGGAAGTCACAAAAAAGCCAAAGACAACATCCAAAGAACTGCAGGCCTCTCTCGCATCAATAACGGTCACCGTTCATGACTCCACTATCAGAAAGTCACTGACCAAAAATGCCATTCATGGAAGAGTGGCGAGGCGAAAGCCACTGCTGACCCAGAAGAACATTAAGGCTCGTCTGAATTTTGCCAAAACACACCTTGATGATCCTCAAACCTTTTGGGAGAATGTTCAGTGGACTGATGAGTCAAAAGTGGAACTGTTTGGATGACAGGGGTCCCGTTACATCTGACTTAAATCAAACACAGAGTCCCACAAAAAGAACATCACACCTACGGTCAAGCATGTTGGTGGTAGTGTGATGGTGTGGAGATGCTTTACTGCTTCAGGGCGACTTGCAAAAATCTCTACCAGAAAAGGAGAACGTCCGTTCATCTGTCCGAAAGTTGAAACTCAAGCGCAACTGGATTATGCAGCAAGACAATGATCCAAAGTGTAGGATTAAGTCCACCTCTGAATGGCTCAAAAGAAGCAAGATTCAAGTTTTGGTGTGGTCTAGTCAAAGTCCTGACTTGAACCCGATTGTGATGCTGTGGCAGGACCTTAAACAGGCAGTTCATGCTCAAAAACCCTCCATTATGGCTGAGTTAAAGCAGTTCTGCAAAGAAGAGTTGGTCAAAATTCCAGCACAGCATTGTGAAAGACTGATCTCCAGATATCAGAAGCATTTGGTTGCAGTTGTTGCTACTTAAGGGGGCACAAACAGCTTTTAAGTTTAAGGGCGCAGTTAGTTTTCACATGGGTGATATAGGAGTTGGATAACTTTTTTGCACCAGTTTAAACCAGTCTGGCCATTCTCTGTTGACCTCTCTCAACAACAAGGCGTTTCCGTCCACAGAACTGCCGCTCACTGGATGTTTTTGGTTTTTGGCACCATTCTAAAGTAAACACAACAGTCTCTTGAGTTTACTCCGAATGGTGCCAAAAGCAAAAAACATCCAGTGAGCGGCAGTTCTGTGGACGGAAACACCTTGTTGTTTTAGGAAGAATAATGTAATAAAGTAGTCAAGATTATCAGGGTCAAAAGGTATTTCCAAAACCAATTCTGATCGACCAGTATTGTGAACTGAGTGTACCTATTGCTCTGATCTTTGTGTTTAAGGTGTGGCGAGATGGCAGTGGATGTACAGCTCTCCTCATCTTTCTCCTGATCTTCCTCTAGCCTCTGGTTTAGACAGGCCTTCTGTCGACGCGCTTCCTCTGAACGCAAACGCTGCAGTTGATTCTGAAACAAACACACAAAATAGACCAATCCATTAACTTTCCTTTAAGTAAACGTTCTCTTTAGTAAGGGCCAAGAGAGCACTTTTATAAGGTAATAATCTCAGTTATTGGTAGGAAACATTACCTGGACATTGCAGATCGCATCAGTCCAACTTTTCCCCTGGGGGGCGCTGTTGGCCTGGAATGAGTAGGCAGCCACAGCACTCTTGAACTCATTGAGATAGATGAGGACAAATGAACCTATCAAAGAAAAAAAAAAGAAAAATATATCATTTTCCCTCTTGTTCTAACATTCAAGGTACAATGCAAATTTCATCAACTAATCTTTCTGTAATTACTAAAAGTCAAATGCTGCATGAAGTGACAAAACCATAGCCAATCAGAGCACATTTCATGTTTAATATAAAGCTGTGAAGAGATTGAATTTTGGACCAATGAGATTTCTCTGTGGGTAGGGCTACCCAGCATAATGTAAAGAAATCGAGAAACCAAGCATCTGTAAAGATGTCTTGATGGGTGACGCTGCTGATGATAATGCCTGGTTAGAACAAAAAATGTATATGGATTGTGGAAGGGATGCAGCTTATTCCTTAACAATATAGTGCTAAAAAGTACTTAAAACTACTGTGGATTTTAACATTCAATCTCATAATGTTTTATTGCTCATTTCTGATCATTTGTTATCTATAAAATATGTTGTGTTGTTACACAGTATATATATGAAGTGGTATTAAACTGGGCTCAGATGATCACCTGTGTCTTTAAGCTCTTTGCACACAACATTATGCAGGAGGAGGGGCTGCCTGACCACCTTCACCTTCTCCAAACGCTTCACTGGTTTTGCGATCAGTAGCAGATCAGTGAACAGGAAACAGTAAACATCCATCTACACATAAAGAGATCCACAAATACAGTCACACTACAGTTTTCCGAATTGCATCTGAAGTCATTTTCTTCACTTTTCAGTTTTGGCTGTACTGTTAGCAATCCAAACTACAATTCACCTCCATCAATAATTAAAAAGATACAAAAAGGTCATTTACATTTACAGTGTATGACAAAGCTATAACAAACATTCACACACTCAAACCGTGTTACAATTTGCATTTAAGCACTTTTATGAATGTTTAGCAATGTTCCCCAAATTTTACAAATGCTTCCAGAACTTTTGAAGGAGCCCATGTGAAAGATTTGAATGGGATTTGAACTAACCCTGCTGTCTTTGCCCTCTTTCATACGGAGCGCCCCCTCCAGGTGGAGTTGCCTCGTCTCTTCTGGTGAGGTGTCAATCATGGGCGCCATCAAGTCAATACGGTTAAACTCTTTCAGAGCCTGAGGACATGAGAATTTGGCATGAAGAACACACGTGACAAAATAATGCATTTTTATGTACTCTTAAGGAACCGTCCGCACTAATAAATTTTTGACGAAAATCTAGTGGCCGACCGACAGGATTTTGCCGATTCGATAACTAAGGTGGTGGAAAAGGCCGATAATCGATTAAGCAGCTGATAGTTTTGTACAGATTAATTGGTAAAACCATTTCTCAAAGTCATCTTTTTTCAAAGAATGCGGCACTAGAGAGAACGTTTTCGAAATGCTGCATTTTCAGCGAAGAAAAACACCATTCCAGTGTGGACGAGAGGCGTAACCGTCGCAAAATCAAAGCATTTTCAATTGAAAACGTATTTGTGTGGACGTGGCCTGAGACGTGGCCATCACCAAATGTGATGTCCTGTTGATTTTAATAGAGACTAGATTAGTAATGTTTTTGTTATTATTTACATTAATGGACATTTTACTTTTAATTTATAGGATGGATGAGATCAGTCAGGATTCTAACCTGCACCCCAGTGAGCACAACAGCTCACCAACTGTGCAGAACAACTGATTCAAGTATCTAAGCCTTTTTCTGTGAATTCAAAAATTCTGAATCTGAGCCGGTGTGAATAGTTTTAGGGCAGAAGTCTTCAACCATTTTCAGGCAAAGGATCCCTTAGTGGGTAGAGAGACAGAGCAAGGACCCCCCACTGCATATTGTATATAATTGAGCATTGTGTTTTATGCCTATAAAACATGTATGGTAGGCTACCATATTATTGTATGTACATCTTTTATGGTGTTTACATGGCAAAGCCATTGAAATAATCGTTAAAACTGCCCTGAAGACCAGCTAAAACCAGCATAAGTTGGTTGGCTGGAGTTAGCTGGTCACCCAGCCTGGTTATAGCTGGTCTTAAAGGAGCTTTGAACACTTTTTTTAGCTGGTCAGGCTGGTCTTTGCTGGTCAGGCTGATCTTAGCTGGTCAGGAGAGTCTTAGTTGGTCAGGCTGATCTTAGCTGGTCAGGAGAGTCTTAGTTGGTCAGGCTGGTCTTGGCTGGTCAGGCTGGTCTTGGCTGGTCCAAGCTAGTTTAAACTGGGAGGCTAGCTGGTCTCCCAGCCTGACCAGCTAAAAAGTGTTCAAACCAATTAGTGACACTCTGGGCTGTTAACACTGAACAAATCTTTGCTTCCATCTGCATTTGTTTATAATCGTTTTCTATGTAAATATGCACTAGAAGGACATCTTTGACCGCTGCGATGCATCTCGCCATTTTAGTATCTTGCACAAAAGACCCATCACTTCAAGTTCAAGTTTAGAAACACCTGCGTTCTGTTATATTCGTGGCCCTACGTCTACTTTTATTTTACAGCAAGACTGCATTCGGTCTGAACGGCCCCTTAGGGTGGATAATTCATGGTCATGGTAGGGAGAGACTGACTTGTACACAGTTCTTACCCTCTCCACCTCCTCACTGGCTCCCTCTACAGCCTCGTATGACTCCACTCGAGCCGAAATAGCCGCTAGTTTCTGCTGCTCCTGTCGTTGGTGCATCTGAGAGTCCACACTGTTAATGAAGCTCTCCACACACAACACCTGAGAAAAAGCAGCACATTCAGAAAAGAACAACAGATTGCATACTATGCAAGTTCAGATGTCTCCATGTCTTACCATGCTGTTGAGTGCATTTCTGCAGGTTGGGTCATCAGTTTTCTTGAGAATGGTCTTCAAGAGCAGAGGGTATTTGGTGAGTCTCTGGTGTGGTTTGGCTAGCATGTCCGCCAGCTTCAGACGATTACACTGTTTATTTGTTTCTGCCCACTGTATACAAATGAAAGACATTTTAATCCACTAAAATCATTCCTTATGGAGGTGAATATGAATATGTAACTCTTTCATTCAACTTCATTGTACTTGTATTAAATGCAAAATGCTCACTGTGATGTAGATCTTGAAGAGTTCGTTGTCTCTCAGCAGCGAGCGCATGTATTCCATACAGCTTTCCTCCTCCATACAGTACCGGATGTATGGTTGGAACCTGGATGCAAACTAGACAAACCCACAACTCTAATTATTTCCGCAGAAAATCAATTGCTTTGCCTCTAGATGTGTATTCGATGCGTGCATTGTAAGTGTTTGCGCAGAACATCACTAAAACATTCCCTGTTGGATGTTAGAACAACATTCAGCGGATTTTATAACAACAAATGTGCTTTTTGCATTTGTCTATGTTGTTTTTCTATGTAATTACGTGCTAGACTAACATTTTTGACCATTGTCTCTCGCAGTTTTTTAAAGTCTCAGTGTGTTTTTAGACAATGCGTCAAGTTAAAATGAACGTCAAATTTTAAAACATGTCTCCACACACATAAGTTCTGTTGTGTTTTGTGCTACGTGTAGCTTTTTTTAGCGCAAGAACGCGCTGTGTCTGAACGGGCACTTTGGATTCTGTTAAGGCATTTAACTGGGTTGCCTTCAAACAAATGAATCTATGAAAGATGGATGGAGTTTATCCATACAATTCTACTTGTTCGATTTATTCTTTGGTGAACACCTGCACATGCTCACAAACTTGGTGTTGGAACTCACCGTACTGAAACCCTGCTGCAGGTCGGTGGGATCAATCAGACTCCGCGTGCTTCGCGCTCTCTCCAATGCTGGAAACATAACTTGGACCCACAGCGTACTATGGAGACGTACAATGTCGTGGATGTTGCTGAAGAGCCGCGTGGGCTCCACCTCGTTTAGGAGACTGTTGTCCTGTAGATTCAACAGACCATACAGGAAAAGCTGCAAAAACAAGACAATCAGACATGAAAACAGCATTCAAAAAGCATTTCACTTCTGTAATGTGACATATTTCTAATTGAAATGCAATAATAAGTGGGAAATATTAGGGCCAGCCTTGAGTTTACCAATTAGGATTGATTGGATTGTAAAAAGCAGGCTGCAATTTTATTGGTCAATATTGATTTTGGCCCCACCCACATGGCTTTGATCACACAAGCAGAACAGAAAAATCATAACAGAGGCATGAATTATACACAGTAAGAGTATGTTGTTAAAATGGGGATTAAATAGGGTACAATTTTGTAGGGGTTTTATATAATTTTACACAGATAAGTTTAATAAAAAAAAATTCATTTTATCACACTAAAGTCATGTTAACACATATGATGTTAACGTCTTGTGGCTAGACTTTAAACGTTTACAAATTGGCCCCATTGACTTCCATTGTAAGTGCCTTACTGTCGTCACATTTATGTCAATTTTTTTATAGAAATGAGGCATTAAAAATCAAAAATGGAAAAATCTGCATTATGCCACAAATGCTGTTAATTGAGCTTAACGTGTATTGAGCCCATAACATTGCTTTAAGGAAAATGGTTTAAACTACTTACATCAGTGATGACCCTGAGTTTCTTGATGTGTGTAGCCTCCGTTTGGAGTAGTTCCCATATCGCCTCTTGCTGTTGAAACTGACGCCTGCTTAAACTCTGAAAACAAACATCGTTTATTAAAAAACTGGGTCTACTACAATCAAAATTTGTTTAGCAGCGGTCATGTGAGAAATATTTGAAAGATGTATGTAGGTGTGACATTAGTCCATTATTAACCTCGGAGTTCTCAAGGAGCTGCCTCCAGCTGTCCTCAAGTGTCAGGTTCGGCTCCTCCTCTTCCTCCTCCCATGAATCCTGGTGAAAGGAAAGCTGAGAAGGAACCTTGGGCAGACCGAACTGTTCGTACGCCTGCAGCTTAGTATGAAGCAGCTCAACGCGGTCCACTTCCTAACACACAAATACAAAGTAAGTAAAAAAGAGAGATCCTTTAGCAACAATCTTTCCAGAAATATTCTAATTTTCCTTACGTTATATATGGCACTTTTCTAGGCACTCAAAGCGCTTTACATAGTATAGGGGGAATCTCCTCAACCACCACCGGTGTGCAGCATCCATAGTGCACCAGAATGCTCACCACACACCAGCTATTGATGGAGAGGGGAGTAGAGTGATGTAGCCAATTCAAGGATGGAGATTATTAGGAGGCCATGATAGGTAGGGGCCAATGGGGGGAATTTGGCCAGGACACAAGGGTTATACCCCTACTCTTTACGAGAAGGACCTTGGTTTTAACGTCTCATCTTTTTTTTACAGTATAGTGTCCCCGTCACTATACTGGGGCATTAGGACCCCCTGCTGGCCTCCCTAATACCACTTCCAGCAGCAACCTTGGTTTTCCCCAGGAGGTCTCCCATCCATGTACTGGCCAGTCTAAACCCTGCTTAGCTTTAGTGGGCAACCATGCAAGAGGTGCAGGGTGCTATATTTTTAACATATAGCTCCACCCAGGGCTGGACTGGTAATCTGGCATATCGGACATTTGGGCCCGGTGGGCCGACGCACTTTTGGGCCGATCAGGGGCGGAATGTCCATCGGGAGAACCAAGCGGGCCGGTGGTATGGCCGCGATAAGCAGCAATGAGCCGGTGCATTATGCAGAACGGGACACAAAACGGTGGCGCGATATGCAGAAAAAGACATCACAATTGCAGTCCAACTGTCATCGGTAGACCCCCATAAGCTGGAGAGACAACTCAGGCGGCTGATTGTCTGTTCCAACAAAACACCCTCGACAGGGTTTATGACACCTTACAACAACCCATTCACTAAATGGCATCTCTTTAACCTCACAATTAAACCCCATCCATTCATCACACTGATGGCCTGTGTGCTACTGGGGCTAATATCCTGCAACGGGATGACTGGTGTACTTATGACAACGAGTCGTTTGCATAGAGTGCTTTCAGACAAAAGGGGCCAAACACAGAAGGACTAGGCTGCCCTGTGGCTACTAGAGATGGCTGTTTGGCCCACAGAAACCCTTCCTTTGTAATAGAAGAGTCCCAATGTAATATTGAGGACAGCCCCTGTGTCACTTCTATGGGGGTTTTATGCTGATTGTGAAAGGGGGGACGTGTGAAATGACAGGTGAGTGACAGCTACTCTCTATTAGTCATAAATATGGTGTAAATAGGGTCTGAAACCTTTCTGAGGGGGGAGTTTTTTTGGAGGCTAATGGGATTTGGGAAGACAAGCACTGATTTTGTGTGAGTGTCATCTATTTTTACTTAGACTACAAAACAATACACATACTAACTATATTTGTACATTGTCTGAAGGCTGCTTAAGGCCAAAGTATACTTTGTATACAAGTTTAAATGTCCGCGTCAGCGCGCATCTTTTGCATATGCGCCTGCTGTTGACTGTACTAAGTTGACTGTACCGTGCGTGAGACCAGCCCATCTGGCACCAACAATCATCCACAATCCAAATCACTGAGGTTTTTTCCCCATTCTGATGGTTGATGTGAACATTAACTGAAGCTCCTGACCTGAATCTGCATTATTTCATGCACTGCACTGCTACCACATGATTGGATGATTAGATAATCACATGGATGATTGTTGGTGCCAGACGGGCTGGTTTGAGTATTCCTGTAACTGCTGATCTCTTGGGATTTTCACGCACAACAGTCTCTAGTATTTACTCAGAATTGCGCCAAAAACAAAAAACATCCAGTGAGCAGCAGTTCTGTGGACGGAAACACCTTGTTGATGAGAGAGGTCAACAGAGAATGGCCAGACTGGTTCAAACTGGCAAAGTCTACAGTAACTCAGATAACCACTCTGTACAGTTGTGGAGAGAAGAATAGCAGAATGCTATTCTGAGATGCGGGTTGGGGCTGTTTTGGAGGCAAGAGGGGGACCTACACAATATTAGGCAGGTGGTTTTAATGTTGTGGCGGATCGGTGTATGTCGTAATTCAATACACCATGATGCATCACAATATCATAACTGGTTTGCGACTGAAAACCTCATTGGTTCTCAAAATATCAATTGGTTCATGATTGAAAATATCACTGGTTCACAAAATATCATAACTTGTACACAGCTAAAAGCATCATTTGTTAGCAAAAAAAAATGGTACATGACAGAAAACTTGATTGGTTTGCAAATATCGATTTATTTGCAACTAAATACGCCATTGGTATGCAAATGTCATAATTGGTTTGCAACAGAAAATGTCATTGTTTTGTAAAAAATAATTGGTTCATGACAGAAAACTTAATTGGTGCACAGCTGAAAACATCATTAGTTCACACGATATCATAACTGGTACACAAAATATCATAATTGGTTCGCAACTTAAAACATCAATGGTTCGCAAAACACAATTGGTTCACAACAGAAATGTAATTGGTACGCAGCTGAAAACATTATTGAGTTGCAAATTACAATAAGTGGTTTGTGACTGAAAACATAATTGGTTCGCAAAATACCACAATTGGTTCGCAACTGAAAATGCCATTGGTTTGCAAAAAATTATTGGTGCGTGACAGAAAACGTAATTGGTATGCAGCTGAAAACATTTGTGGTTTGAAAAATACCATAAGTGGTTTGTGACTGAAAACATTCGTTCGCAAAGTATCACAATTTCTTCGCAACAGAAAACATCTTTGGTTCCCAAAATATCTTAATTGGTTCGCAACTGAAAACGCCATTGGTTCACAAAAATATTTATGGTTTGTGAATAAGAAAAAGTATTTGGTTTGCAAAAAGTAACTGGATCGCGACCTTGGTGTGTGACAGAAACCTTCATTGGTTTGCAAAATTCTTGAAAAAGTATTCCTGAGAAGACTATGATTGTCAGCCTAGCCATAATACTAAAACTGAAAGTTATGATTCATGAAGTGACATTGCATCAGCCTCTTTTTTAAGTTTCATTTTGGCTCGTCCAAACATCTTTACCAGTTTTACGGGAAATCAGACCACAGAAGGCTGTGCTGACACATTGTTGTTTCTCTTGACTTCCTTACATTACAACGATGAGCGCGATATGAAGTGTGGATGTGGAGAAGGATTTACCTTTCCAGATGTGGCACCAAAAAAGACAGTGAACCGATTGGTGGCACGATTCTTCCAGTTCTCTGGCCCAGCTGCCCCGCCAGGCAGAGAACCTCCAGGAGCTACGCCTGGTAAAGGCCCACCAAGCATAGCCATAGAGTCCGGGGACGGGATGTTGGCATCGCCCAGAAACTCCGTCATGTTCTTTCGCCGACGGGCCTGACCCTGGTGGAACAGAAATAGAGCAAAGACGGTCAAATCTGGGTGGGAGTCATGTTGAATCACACAGTTTACAAATGCAGAAAGATAGAGAGTTTTGGAGATGTATATCAACAAGTATGTCAAGGATACTACATAGAGAGATAAGAGAGAGATTGTTATCAAGTTCATGAGAAACATAAAAATCATCAGTCCAAATTATTTCGAAACTATGACATCATAATGTACATCACGACTGACACTTTCTTTATGGAGAAGTGATGTAGAAAAACTACTGGTATATCAAATAGCTATATACCCATTGTTGGAAAAATTGAAAAATAAGAGCTCCTGTAACTAATAACATGAAACAACAATACATTATGATTCACACTGAATTTCCAATTGGGGTTACAATTTCCTCATTACATCATATAGGGACAAAGAGGCCACAAGCTCCAGTCAGAAAGATCAAGACTGCCATTGTTTCATCAGTAATTGTTCTGCAACTGTAAAGTCTTTCTAGACACACTCCGTCTTACGAGCGCCAGTCAGTTAAACAAACAAACAGCTGTTTACTATCTAAGGAAGTATTAATCTTGCTGAGAGGGAGACAGTTGGCCTGTTGACCTTTCTCAGAGTGCAGAGAATTCCTCTGCTCTGAAAGCTGTTACCCACTAATAACTCCAGCAGTGGAGATCCACAGAAGGCGACGCCATATTTGGGGAATGCACAAAAAAACAGGAAAGGTCTAAAAGGCAAAACAATGGAATTCCCTAAACAAATACGGGGGAAGCATGTCCTTGTTGCAATAACACAAGTATTGCATTTGCATGCTTATTAAATGGGAATGGACTATAAACTCTAGAGCTATAATTCATTTAAAGTCAAAAGGTTATGTGTTAAAGGGATAGTTCAGCCCAAAATGGAAATTCTCTCATCATTTACTCACCCTCATGCCATCCCAGATGTGTTTGATTTACTTTCTTCAGCAGACCACAAACAAAGATTTTTAAAACAACATTTCAGTTCTGTAGGTCCATACAATGCAAGTGAATGGTGATCAGATCTTTGTAGCTCCAAAATCACATAAAGGAAACATAGAAGCAATCAATAAGTCTCCAGTGGTTAAATCCATGTCTTTAGAAGTGATATAATGGGTGTAGGTGAGAAACAACTTTTGCAACTGTAAATCTACACTTTCACTTTCAATTCCACCTTCTGGTGTGAAAGTGACTTTCACATTCAGCACCTACTGGTTGGGACTGGTCAAATGTGCAGATTGATGGTAAAAAGGACTTAAATATTGATCTGTTTCTCACCCACACCTATCATATTGCTTCAGAAGACACTTATTTAACCACCAAGTCATATGGATTACTTTTTGCCTTCTTTATGTCAGTTTTGGGCCGAATGAGTTCTGGTCACCATTCACTTGCATTGTGAGGACCAACAGAGCTATTCTTCTAAAAATCTTCTTTTGTGTTCAGCAGAAGAAAGTCATACACATCTGGGACGGCATGAGGGTGAGTAAATAAGAGAACTTTCATTTTTGGGTGCACTAATCCTTTAAAACAAAACCAAATTTTGGTATCTATCCAGTGGGGTTCAAAATCTTGTCCACATTGAAAATCTTTATTTAAAACTGTGAATAATCCAAAGTTACTATCCAAAAGGTAATCAAGTTCATAATCATAATTTACCTATCAAACCATCAAAGAACATTTTGTGGTACCAACACGATTCACCACCAAGCCATGAAACACTCGAAGGTCTACATTTGCTATTTTTAAGCCTATTAAAGGAAATATACATTTCTGTCTATGTAGAATTGTACCTGTTCAGCAGATAAATCAAGAACTTCACAGCAATAAGAAAATAAAAAAGGTGGATTGACCTGTATGCACCTCTAACTAAATTTAGCACTGGGCCAAAGAAGCAGCCGAACGGTGAGCTTTGATGAGGGGATTTTTGCGGAATCTGTGGTGAAAGGATGAGGACACAGATGTCAGGAAATGTCAATACTTCGGTGAAGATGGGCAGTGGATGTTTGTCTACATGTAACGGATCACCCAATCAGCCCAGGGACAACACTTCTGTTAGACTACTGCAAACACAGACCATTAAGATGATCAAAAGACGACACAAACAAAATAAAAAAACGAGTTTTAAAACAACAATTTTAGCACAGATTGAAAATCTGAGATTTCGGAATATTTTACATAAACGCTAACGTGAAATAAATAAGAGATATTTAAGATCCTACACTATTTTTGAGCCTCAAAATAAGCACATTTGTGACAAGGCTAACTCCTTTGTAAAGCGGTCAGATTTTTGGCTTCCATTGAAGCACACAAGTTGCTCTTTGGAACATTCTCAAATCATTCTGGAGAACATGATCATCGGGATTGCACAAACATTTCCATGCCAGCTCGAGTGCTTGCTGTCATTAAAGAAAAAGGGTGACAGACCAAATACATAGGAATTCTCAAATGCATATACATTTTTAAATAAACTTTCCATTTAAATTGTTAAGCTTGTACTATTGGTGATGGAAAAAACTGTATTAAATAAATAAAACAAAAACGTCCAAAATAGAAACTAATTTTGAAGTTGACTCATTATTACCAATTTAAATGGTTACATCTATACTATCAAAAATGAAACAACAAACAATTAAAGTACACACTGTAAGACTCAATGGATAGTACACATAACAAACATATGCCACATCAAAAGAAGCCCCACATCTATAATTTACAGAGATCGGTGGGCAATCAAAAGACCCTACATAAAATTAAAAGGATAGGTCACCCAAAAATAAAACCATTCTGCCACCCACCGTCATGTTATTCCAAATCTGTATGACTTTCTTTCACTCATGGAACACAAAGGGATGTATGACAGATGAATGTCATGAAAACAGAGGATGGTCATGGAGACTATAACATACTGCACATCATCTATTTTGTGTTCCATGGAAGAAAGTCATATGGATTTAGAACAACAAAGAGGTGAATAACTGTTCAGAATTGTCACTTTTGGGTGAACTATCCATTTAAGAAGAAAAATAACTTCAAATAAAACGACTCTTAAAATAAAATGGTGCACTGGGATAAAACATTTAAAAACGTAATTTGCTCATACACGTACAAAGACACCCACTTTGGCATAAGCGGTTTCAAATGGATCGAATGATCAGTGAATTGAATGAAGTGGGACAGGGTTCCCAGAGTGTCTGCTTAACTCACCATGGTAGCGAGCGACATCTCAAAAGTGAGGAAGAACATGGTAATCTTTCAGCCGAGTTCACCGATCCTGACCCATGCTTGAACCAGCGGTTTCAATCGCTCAAAGCCTCCTCTCTTGCAACCGATAGACACAAAATTACAGTTGCCCTCGCAACTCGTGCACAGATGTTAGACCAGAGCCAAAATAAATTGTGCTAAAATGGGTAATCAATCATTTAAATTCAGTACTCTTTGATTTCCGTGAAAAAAGCATACGGGGTGCAGCAAGGCTCCCTACTAGGTCCTCTGTAGTTATAAGAAATGGTCAACCTGTGATCAGAGGTAAAGCTGACCAACTAAGCTTGCTTGCCTGCATTACTGAATAGGACAGCCCAAGCGTCATGGCAACTAGGAGGATCCTCTCCCATTGTGTGGGGCAGGAAAGAGAGGTGTGGCTTCTCAGACAGAGGGCCACATGAAAAGAGGGAGGGGGATATGAAGATAGCTTGCAGGGTCCCACTTCCAACGAATCCTGGTGACTCAAAGATGTCAACCGATGATGTTTGGCAGCATTTAATTTGTTTATATCTCTACTAAATATAAGCTATATATAGATTGAAACTGAAGATGACACTGAAGCTGTTAGTGCCTTGTGTCTCTTTTGTGTTCATGCAGAAAAGTAAGTCACACATGTTTGAAACAATATAAGTCAAAAGCGAGTAAACAATGACAGAATTTTCATTTTTGGGTAAACTATCCCGTTAAGATAGATTCATAATGAGGTTGTGTAACAGTAAGCAATTTTTGATACAGGTTTTAACTAAATATTTGTAATATTTGACAATAAAGTACCACCAGAAAATAAACTTGACCCTACTTGCACTGTAAACACATGGTCCTGGTCTTAAGACCCTTTGTCTGTTCCGGATTGTATCGCAGCCGGTAGACCGTGTTGCCTTTCAAAGTACACTCTTCAGACCGTGGATGTAACGGAGACTCAGGCTGATTTGGATCCATATGTGTTTTTTATTGAGAGGCAAGAATCAGGTCAAAGACAGGCAAGGTTCAGAATCAACAGGCAGGCTGGAATGTAGCAGGCAAACAGAGTTCGTGGTCAGGCAGGCGTAGGTCGGGGCAGGCAGTAGACTTGGTAAACGGGGAGACAGGCGACTAGTTTCACAAAGGGCAGGCGGCAGACTAAAGAGAGGTCGAATTCGGGCAAGGTCACCACTCATTTAGACCCCACATTCCCAATTCAATCCATTCCTAACAGATGAAATCAAGTCCCGCCCTAGAGTTTTTCTCACCGAATACAAACGTGACAATACAAAACGATACTTGCAAATACAGTTTCATGTTGACTGGTCCATCCGTTTAGCCACTAATTAATCTATCATTACAAGAGCATCTGATGACTTTCTGTGTTTACGATGACGTCAAAGCGACAGCAGCATGGCATTCCTGTACCACGGTAGGATAAATTTCACAAGCATTGCTTCTCTTCCTTACTGTTACAGGGAAATTACCTCTGGAAAATTAAAGAGTGGGGAATCCCAGATATGTGCTGCAACAAGCCCAGACCTCAGTTGTTTGGTCTGTATCTGTACTATGGATCTGAGTGTGCCAATCTCAGCCAATTTCACTTTAAAAGATCTTTATAGCAATGACTGAGTGTATACTCATTATTTCAGCATACTTTTAAAAAGGCTTGGTCCATTACACTAATCACTCACTAAATTTGACAAATTAGTGAGCATGGCTACTTAATTAAGACATGATGTACACCGTTAAATACAGAGTTTTAATGATAAAATAAATATACTGTTCTATAATCTCCAAAACTGCTAGAAAACACTCATAATATTTAAGTTTTCATGCAAGTTAAGCTGAAATGACAGCATTTGTGGCAATATGTTGATTACATCAGAACATCATTTAGACTCATCTTTCCTTTTGTTGAATATAACAAATTCGAGGTTACAGCGATACTGAATGGGGCCAATCCGTAAAGGTTACAATACTCACCGTTTAGCACAAGACGAAATGTGTGTTAACATGATTTTAGTGTGATAAAATCCCTTCCTAACTTTTTCTGTGTAAACCAGCAACCTTCTGATTAGCAGCCCTGTGTTCTAGCCACTACACCACCACCAATCAACACTATATCACAAATGCTGTCGATTGAGCTTAACTTGTATTGAACCCGGAACATTCCTTTAAGTGCCACAACACAAAGATCTTTTTAGTGTTATATGTATGTTAAATAGCACTTAAAACTATTTTCATTTATTGAGATTCAAATTGATTTTACAAAGTCATTTATGCTGTCCAAACGATTATATATAACTATATTATATAACTAATGTATAAGTATGACTATACCATTTCTTATGTCTATAAAAGTGATAGTTCACCAAAAAAATTGTTCCTTTCTTCCATGGAACACAAAAGATGATGTTAAGCAGAATATTTGCCTCAGTTGCCATTCACTTTCAAGTATGGAACATCTCCTTTTATGCTCCATGGAAGAAAGAAAGTCATATGGGTTTGGAATGACATGAGAGTGAGTAAATAAAGACATTTTTGTGTGTACTATCCCTTTAAGGATTCAATGCAAGACTTTTAGTTGGTGTAGTACGAGGTCAATGGCTTATTGTTACAATAATGAAGACAGAAACAGCTTTTCAGACAAAGACAGGGAAGTGAAGTTAGAAACACTGACATAAACAAGTTTGACAAACACTGCTGTGACCAGATCACATTTCTTTTCATTAGCCTTGACTTTAGTGTCAAAACGTGGACCAATTTCAGAGCCAACAACACCCACAGTGACCCGCATCGATTAGTCAAAGCAGGGGCCAAACAAAGAACCATTGAAGCGTAAGGATGGGCGACTAATCTGTCATCAAAGCACGATAGCACCTTATCACCTGACGAGATAAGACTGTCTGTCGAGCACAGGGGACCAAACCTGTGTCATCAGGTTGTGTCATGCCGCTAACGGCTTTCCATTACGTGCATATTCAGCCTCCGTTATGCATGGACACACAGCATCTTCCCCATCAATCCAAACATTTGCTCCATGAGAAATTGGCAAACAATTGCCAGAGATGGCTAATCATGGGAACGATAGTTTCAAAAGTGATCGTATCCATGAGTTTAATAATTAACGAGTCATTCATTGAGGCATAAATGCTCCATATGAGGAATGAATTAAGCACCGATAGGAACTTTGGAAAAGCACACCAAACTGAAGTTCAGCAACACAGTGAATAAGTTCCATTTTCAAAGATGGAGCAGCAACATCATTCCCTTACCTGACATTTTGTTGCTGAGGGACTCTTGAGAGATTCTGCATCAGACAGGCCTTCGGGAACTATGTGGAGAAGATCCCAACTTTGCCACGAGGAAAGGTGACCAAAACGTACCATGATGTGACCTGCACCTGACTGAACTGTCCTACCCTAACCCTTAGCAGTCAACATCCAGAGAAAGCCAAGGGACAAGCTACAAATCCCACATGTACTCAGTATAACTGCCTGACAGAGGGTTGTTTTAAAGTGTTTGCTTTGTGACTTCATGCATTTACTCCTCCCATCTTCTCCAAAGCCATGATCATCAACACACACACTTCTTCGCACAACATTTCCACAACAAATGCTGACCACTCCCA